>SRHC01003378.1:0-52419 GCA_004794325.1 Pomacea maculata | reverse complement strand
ATTATTGGGAGTACTTTCCAAAGAGATAAAAGATATAATTTTACCTTTGACAAAAATTACTTATGAAATTCATCCTCTGGAGGATGTCTAACTCTCAGCTGTTATCGCCATGCCTACATCGTTCTACTAACTCATCTCCTCAACTCAGATCGCGACGGCCATCCCTAGCTTCCAGCCTGCAGCTTCCTGTTCTGCGATGACACCCTGATGTAGACTGAGGGTAGTACTAGGGGGAGTCCTGCTTCGTGCGCTTCTATCTGGTTATCAAACATCGTCTTTGATTTCTTGCTTGTCCTATGAACCATTAACTGTGACCAATCTGTTAACATAGGCCACGACATTGTGTGAGGCAGACTGAGAAAATGTAACAGTTTAATGAGGTTCCTCGGGTGCATGCAGACGTGTGTGTGTGTGCGCGCGCGCGCGTGTGTGTAATCTAGATGGAGAGAGAGAAGTAACCAGTGTGTAACAGAGGTAACCTGGATATAATAACTAAAGCAATTTACAACAGTATTATAAAGCAAACCGAGCTGTATGCACAGGTATCTACAATATTTGTAGCCATGTCTACCATACCTACGAACTGTCAACACAACTCTCCCTCTCTGTGTACATGAATACTATTTATCTGTGAGTATATTTGTATCAAATGTACTACTTCACTCTCCCACTCACCTGAGGAGGCCACCAGGTAGTTCACTGTAGTGGCATGGTGTGCAAACTGTCAGTGGCGACGAGGTGTCATGTGCCGCGGTAACATGTCATGGCAGGTTTTGTTGTGGAAATAATGGCACTCCACTCAGTCAACACAAACAGACCTACACGTGACACTCCACGGCAAGGCCGGTAACATCGATCATGTAGAAAAGTCGTTTTCCTTGCAACAGAAATTTTATAATAAAATCTGTCACCTTCAAATAATATACTTTCAATCTTTTTCTGCATCGCGGGATATTTAGATTTGAGGAGATATATATATATATCTTTAGAGAGAGAGATTTGAATATCTATACTAAAAATTGCTAGCACTTTTAAATAGTTACTGTAGTAACAGCAAGAGATCGACGGTTAATTGTTCTCTCACATATTGTCACCGAGACTAGAGGATCCTCCACCCTCCCCTCCCTTTTCATGGAAACCAGCGACATCGCTGTTATTATCTAATTTAACCAACATATCAGTGACAACAATTGCCTCTGTTTTCTATTCCTTTCTTTCTTCTTCTCTCGCCAGCTGGTTGCTGGTCATCAACCCTCTGACCCTATGTGTACTGTAGCTAACAGACGGAAAACAAAGAAAAATCACATTTACTCGTATTGAAGACGTGGGCGACAGATGTCTTCAGTGTAAGTTTGATTTAAAAATTCACTCTTTTATCTGCGGACAGATGCGGGGAACGCGATCAAAAGATGGAAAAGGGTTAATAAAGGCAAGATAGAGTCACGTGACTGTGTCGGCGACCATCATCATGTCTGGCAGAGAATCAAGTCTATGGCGACCGTTAATCAGAAGACTGACCAAACTAGGAAATCAGTCAAACTCAATGACGTGAGCGATGAGGACTTGCCAAATGTTTTGAATAACTTCTGTTCACGTTTTGACAACCATGATTTTTCTTACAAAGTTATGAAACTCAGACAGTCGCTTGTCTCCGATAACGACATAGTAATTGCTCAAATCCGTGTGATGGAATCGTTAAAGCGGGTCAAGGTTAACAGGTCGCAGGGGCTGATGGGATCTGTGGGCGTGTCTTGCACTGCTGTGCTGTGCAGTTGGGCGGAGTGTTTCAATATCTGTTTCAAGTCTCTCTGGACTATGGGTACATTCCAGCAATCTGGAAACCTTCCAGCATCGTCCCACTCCCCCAAAATATCTAATCCTAGTCAGCCGAATGATTTGCGGCCAAATGCGCTAACCTCCCTCGTAATGAAAACTCTCAAGAAAATTGTCAAACATCCCATATTAACATTTGTAGAGAGTAAATTGGACCCACTGCAATTTTCCTAAATGAAGGGGAGGGGTGATATTATTCTGATACTGCTCTTACAATCAATGAGTCCCCACAAGTCTGTTGTCTATCACCTCTGTTGTTTATCATGTACACGGATTGCTCCAGAAGTACAAAGGAGAACAGCTTCCTCATTAGGTTCTCTCATGACACTGCATTGTTAACTTCTCTGCAGGAACATAACAAAGATCATGGTAATGCCTTAACAAATTTTGTACAGTGGTGCGACGACAATTTTCTGAAGTTAAATATAGACTAAACAATAGAAGTAAATATAGACTTTAGGAGAATCAGAGAGGACTTTGTTGCTCCCAGTGGGATACACTGTAAATCTCTTGAAACTGTTTAATCTTTCAGGCATCTGGGAGCTATTTTTGATTGCCACCTCAAATGGAATTTGAACACCGAACACATTGTTAAACGTGGCAAACATAGAATGTACCGTCTTCGTAAGCTCAATAATTTTTTTCAGTTAGTCAGGCAATCTTAGACTGTTTCTATCCGTCGTTTATTGAGTCTTTTATCTTTTCTTTTTGTCTACTGGTTTCTCAATCTATCGGTCTATGAAAGGAATAGTCAAAAAAGTCTTGTCCACGACTGTTCTGTTATCAAACAAAGGGATGTAGTTTCTTTGTGTGATCAACAAATAGTAAGGAAAGCTTCACGCATTGTGTCTATACCTGAACATGTACTAACGAGAGAATGTATTATTAAGCTCAGGTAAACGACATCCCATGCCAACATGTAAAAGTAACAGACAACAGAAATCGTTTGTGCCATGTGCTGTCCAGCTGCTGAACCTCAGATGAACTTTCGGCACAGCCAGCACCAGCTGTCAAGGATTATAGAAGTCGTCACGTCGTACTCGTCAGTCTGAAGTGTCTGCACAGTCAGCACCAGGTGCACCAGCTGCAGTAGATCGTCGAGTGGATGTCATTTGCGGTACAAACAAGGGAGATAATTCAATGGTGTGTATGTGTGTGTGTGTTTGAGAGAAAGAGAGAGCATGTTGTGGTTCATTGACTTCGCTTGAACTTGTGACCTTTTGTTATTCTGTTTACGTTTCAACACCGGTGTGGGGCGTTGGTGTTACCTGTTGCGATTCCCACTTGAGAGACGGTTGAGTGTGGAAGTCTGAACTTCTCAATGGAGAATCAACTTTAGTCTTATGACTTTAAGGGTGAGAGCAAGTTATGTAATGGATGTGTAAAGAACATGTATGGGACCCAGTGTTTGCTGGTATGTATTGTCCGGATTCAGTGTGTCCCTGACAAGCACTTGGGGCTGTTTTACGAGTTCCTTAGTCAACGACCATTTGTTCATTTGTAGGAGGAGTTGTGCGTGTGCAGAACCTTTAGTCATAGAAATAATTTGCTTCATCAGATGTGTCGGGTTTGATTCCTGAGTGGAGTAGAGCTGAGCATTTTGAATAGAGGAAACTGTGGGCGCAAAGTGGTGAGCTGTTAATAAACTACTTTTCATGAACCGAGTGATGTACTTTGCATAGGTTAAAATAAGGCCCTTTCCTGGTAAGGTCACATGACTAGATTTGAAGCTCTACCAAGTATTGGTGCGATTCATTAGTGAAATGGAGCGTCTAAAGCTGGCGCCCTTCATATTTGCTCGAAAAGAGGATGTTAATACTTATGATAGTATGGATTTTTTTAATGACGGATGTATGCAATGTTTATCGTCACAAATTGCCCATTAGTGTTTGTTTAACATAGGTAAGGAAGTGTTATAAGTTTTATTCGCTCATTACGTTAATTCGTAGAGATATTTGGACAGTTTTTCATATTATTATATAGTACAATTTATTTAAATTGTTATCTTTTAATCTATCATTAGAAAATACTTGTGATTCAAAATGAGTGCTTTTAAACTTAAGGAATACTGCAGCTATGTAATGGGTGTGTGTGGATTTATTGGCTAAATGGTTAATGATAAATGACTTTTTAATACTGTTTTTGCATTATATGACTTAGCATGCCATCTCAATTTCGTTGTAATGACGGAGTAGTGTCTTTCTTATAAAACATACCTGATCTTTTTGACCTCCTGTCTTTTGTCAATCTCACATTTTATAAAGTTTTAAAGTTCTGTATCGCCTTTTCTTGATTTTTGTAATTTTTCTGCGCATCCATTTCGTAAGATGTGTTTATGTCCTTTAGCACGATGACGACACAATTTACAAAGGGGGAGCACTACAGTCTTTCCACCATCACATTCTAGGTCCTACTCTTATTGTCATGTTGTAGCACGCCCGTCAGTAAAAAAAAAACGACAGGGAGTTGTTATTAGTAGGCATTTGTGTAGACACAAATAGATAACACCACCTACAGACACGACTGGACGCCATACTTGCGATACAGCTTAAAGACCAACCTCAATGGTTTACATTTTTTGCAGATATCGGTAGATATAGGCGATATAAACCTAACCTGTACATTTCAGCCCCCAAAAACCGATCCGCTAATTAACTATCCGCTAGCAAAATTTGTGATTCACCTCTGTGCTCAACGAGCTCCGCTTACAGTGTACTACGTCACGTTGGTACACCGATTACAACAGAGGCAGCCGTCAACACCAAGCACAGAGACAGTTCGGGTTATTCGGATGTTGAAAGTCTGGTCTGCATTTCTCTTGCTTTTTGAGAACCACGAGATCACTAAATGAAGGCTTTCTAAAGGGAGAGTTATCAAATTACACAAAAAGGAGGTGCAACTATATGTATACCTAAAAGGGGTAAGCCCAGAGATCAAATCAGGAACTGGAGGCCAAACACTCTTTTAAATGTAATATATATAAGATTGGTGCAGCATGTATTGCGAATAGAATGAAAAAATTTTTACCATCTCTTATCCATGGGTATCAGTCTGGCTTTATCCGTTGAAGATACCTTGGGGATAATATTAGACTGATATACGATCTGATAGAATATTTAAATGCAAATAAACAACCTGATTTACTAATATGCATGGATTTTGAAAAGGCCTTCGACAGTCTCAGTTGGAGTTTTATGCTTAATGTTCTATATTCCTTCGGATTTAGCCCACTTTTTCTGTAAATGGATCACCACCTTTCATACAAATATTAGATCAAGTGTGTCAGTGTATGGCACACTATCAGAATGGTTCCAAATGAAAAGAGGATGCAGGCAGGGGGACTTCATCTCACCTTATTTATTCATTTTGTGCATAGAAATTCTAGGTATTATGATCAGGAAAAACAAATGTATAAAAGGTATAAAAATTCACAACTCTAAAAGTCAAACAGGTCAATATGCAGATGATACTTAAGTAGCACTGGAAGATAACAAACTCCCTTTTAAAGAAACTATGAGCACGTTCGATATATTTGGAAAGATATCTGGATTGGTACTAAACACCGGAAAATCAAGTGCAGTATGGGTGCGTGCGTGCGTGTTCATGATCACTGATTTAATGCCAGTGACAACAAATAGGCAGCCAAACATCCTGTTGTTTTCTTATTTTAACTGTCTTCTGAGATTTATTTCTCCTATTATTCTTTTTATCTTCTTTTTCGTTCTTTCTCGACCACTGGTGTGGCACCCGCACTCTTCTACCCGCTTTGATGTAGCAATCCCTACTAGGCCGAGCTTTACAAAAAAGGGAAGAAAAGGGAAGAAGGAAAGTAAACTGCCGCTAGATGGCGGCCCGCACGGGCCCGTCATCAAGGAATCTAATGTTTCTTTGCTTTGTCCTTGTTTTGTGCTTTCTATGCACCCAATGAAGAGGAGTTATTAATAGCGTGGGGTTTTGTGTTGTTTTTGTTCTGGACAGGTACTGCAGGGGCAGAGACTTATCACTCGATATAAAAGACAGGAGACCTGACCATTGCAATGCGTCTGCGCATAAGATACACTTTTTTTCTTCTTTCTGTTGGCACCATTACTTTCTTCCATTTCGCTCTTTTTCTCAACTCATCACAAAGCGCCTTTGACCTGGATAAGTGCATAAATGGGCGCAGGGAAGTCGTCGATGTAAGAACGCGCAGAAAAAGTCCCTTGTACATCCTCAACAGCAACTCGACTTACGGAGCACCGTTAGACTTGATGCCATTTCTTCTAAGCAAGTTGGCATCTGCACTTCCGGTCACGATAACTGCTGATGAGTTTAGAAAAAATGCGAAGACACAGACCGGCAACCCCTTGATTGACACTTATGGAGAGAACGACCCAACATTGTCAGGAGAGGGAGGAAGAGGCATCACTTTCGTGGGCAAAGAGAAAGATGAAGCAGATGCCCTAAAGATGAAGTTCAACCTCAACGTCCTGGCTTCTGACCTCATACCTCTGAACCGCATGGTGCCAGACTCCCGCCTCGATGGGTGAGTAGCTCACGATAAGGAGCTGAAGAGCTCAAAGGTCAAGCGCAAGATGAATGACTAGTAGAAGGAATTGTTTCTTTGCAACGAAATACAATATTACTGCCCTGTCTTTAACAAAATGTCTTGTCGTTAGTGTTGATGGCATGTTTTGGTTCTCATTGTGTGTCAATCTGTACACCGCTTCCCAATTTGTTACCTGGTCTACTTCTAAATCAAAAGCTTTTAAAAAAATTAAGATGAAATACGACGTAAATAGTCATACAAGAGAGTCTGATTGTAAAAAATAACAGTGATTTCTTGAAAGCTTTTATCGATGTCACTCATCGAACAGGGGACAAAGTGAGTCATTGAGAGAGTGTAAAACACAGCCTGTAACAAACTGTGTAAAAGAGTGTTCAATGACAGTGTGACTGAATGCAAGAAAAACTTTATGAATTAAAGGGTGTCGGAGTAAGAGACTAAGTGAAACTGAGTGATTGAGAGTGAGAAAGATTGAGTAAAAGATTGTGCAAAATGAATCGGAGAGAGACAGTGGGAGACTGAAAGTGAGTTAGAGATAGAAATTAAATAAAAGAGAGAGTGTTTGTAAGTGATATATTTTGAATGTGAGTGAGAGATCGTGAGCAAGACTTCAACAGAAGAGTATTAGTGAGAGTGTGAGTGAGAAAGTGAGAAAAGTGAGAGATTGTGAGTGTGCGAGAGAGAATGGGTATAAAAGTGTGCGAGTGAAAGGGGGTAAAAACAAATTAAATACTGTGTATGCGTGTGTGTATGTGGGTGTGTGCGCGCACAGGCATTAGAAGCATTGTGAATGACAATAGGTAAGAAGTTGCGATTTAGAAAATATGAGTACATATGAGAGAAAGAGTGAAAATGAGTGTGAGCGAGAGTGAATAAGAGATAGTGAAAGACAAGTAAGACAGTAAAACTGAGAGACTGTGTAATTAATACTGTGAGTCAGAGGTTGTTAGCAAAGTCTCATAATTTGTGACTGAAATTTGCAATACTTTCCTTTCTCAATGTTTTATATTTATCTGGCCTCGAAGATAATAAACTGCATGCTACAGTAATACCATTCTGCTCCAAGAATGTAGACTGCATTCCTTCCTCTGCCAGCAGGGAATAGGTTTGTAAGCTTGTTAAAAGAGGGAAGATGGCTGTGTTCACTCAGGCTTTCAGTCTTGACCAGTAACAAGTCCTGCTGCTACAATTCTTCGAGCAGATAACACTTGATACAATCTTGTTTTATGGCACAGACACATACAACTGCAGAGAAAATGTCGCGCAGCATGGAATCACGAGAGTACGTGAATCCACAAGAAGAATAACAAATATTTAGATACGTAGCATAGATGTTTTAAAAACTGCAAAGATTTTAAAATATCACACCTAGCGATAAGACAAATATAACAGTCTTTAAAAATGCTTTATTGTAAAGATTGTCAGTATCTTAATTTTAACGTTTTAAATTTTTATAAAACATTTATTTAAAATCTTTGTTTTTAATGTTTTATTTTCTAGCAATTTAAAATATATTAAAAATGTTTTATTTAAAAAAAATTCTTTTAGGTTTATAAAATATTTCATCTGAAACTTTAACCTTATTACAACCATGTTAGCAGTTTTTAAACGTTTATAAAATGTGTCAGTGCTATCTAGGGATGTTCCCTCAACTGCCCCCTGGTTACCCACAATCCCTCAGGTGCACGGTCCCCAGTCCGCGGCAAGGAATGATGTGAAGTGTAATTTAGGGGCTAGTCGTACGACAGGTACGACAGTCACGTGTTTGTATCTAAGGTCGTGTAACGCAAGGATCAAGGGTGATTGCCAGTGTGGCAGAAAGATAGCCTAGACTGACATCTTGACAAGGCTGAAGTTAAATATTGCAAAATACTAAAGCTCTCTATGGTAGGTATTAAAGCTGTGTATGGTAAAAGTTGATATATCAATGACAAAGCTTTGTAGAGCAAAGGAAGAAAGAATAGTTGACTGTATCTCCCAGACACAAGTAGTCTTCTCTCACTTTATTCTCCAACTTGGGTTTTAATGAATGGATGTCAATACTTTATAATTCTCCTGGTCCGTCTCCATAGTATGCAAACATATCCCTTCCCCATACACATTTCACACAGTAACCTTTAATTAAGACCCTAATTGTGTAAAATGTAAACGATTCAAACCGCGTTGTGAGATTAACCTTGGGAGGAAGCTCCATTTCCAGCGTGAGTAAGTACATGTTTATTATTTTAGTTAGGAAAACCTGTAATAAAAGGAAATGTTGACTAAAGATGTTCTTTCCTGTATTTATGATTCAGGTGCGAGAAGCTGAGCTATGCTCACGATCTTCCGACAGCCAGCATCATTGTACCCTTCCACGATGAGTGGCCCTCAGTGCTGCTGAGGACAGTCTACTCCATTGTCAACAGAACGCCGCGCCACCTGGTGCAGGAGATTATTCTCGTGGACGACCACAGCACCATGAGTAATTCATGTCTTGAGTTCATTTGTTAGACACTCTCTAATCCCGATAGTAACAGATTAAAAGGATATTTCGAAATTTATATACATATTGGTCTTTGAAGCATAATTCAGCCAGAGAGAAACATTCACAGGAAAAGAGATAAAGACTAGAGCAGGGGTGGGCAATTAATTTTCCCAAGGGGCCGCATGAGAAACTGGGATGGTTTTAGAGGGCCGGACTAATATAGTTAACTCAGTGTTACCCAATACTGTATATATATATATACTGGCGGGCTGGCCAGCGGGCGGGCCGGTCAGAGACAGGAGGGGAGCCGGATGCGGCCCGCGGGCCAGCCTTTGCCCAGGTCTGGTTTACAACATGACTCGACCAATTGTGTTTCCCCGAAATAAGTCCTCGAATACACCTCCTCTCCCTTTCCCCTCCCCGCCAAATATGGCGACTGCTGTCTTCGTCTGTCTCCCTTGTAGTCGCTACTATGAAGAAAGCAGGTACCATCACGGAGAAGACCTCTAGTCCAGACCAGGGCAAACGCCGGCCCGCGGGCCGGATCCGGCCCGTCTCCTGTCTCTGACCGGCCCGCCGCTTGCCCGCCCGCCAGTATATATACTATATATACAGTATTGGGTAAAACTGAGTTAACTATATTAGTCCGGCCCTCTAAAACCATCCCAATTTCTCATGCCCACCCCTGTTGTTAACTAAACCGGCAAAAAAAAAACTATTTTGAAGTTGTATCTGCAAATATTGAATTAATTTATATTTAATTTGATATGTTTTTTGATATGTTAATATATTTAATTTGATATGTTACAGCCTTATGCTGTATTAATCATGATATTATTTGATTTTAAGAATTTCGTTTGTGTACACGAGGTATAAAACTTTTTTTGTTGTTTACATCTGCAGAAGTTTGTCTGCGTGCTTCTGAATAATGTGGGAAAACAAAGTCGCCAGAGATCGACTTACGGATTTTTACCTAAGCCATAGTCATACAGATCGAACATTTTCGTTTCTATCGCAAGAAGACCTGAGGGGCTTTTTAAAAATTCTTTTCCGTATTTTTGTTGTTATAGTTTTCAACACAGTTGATAAATTCATGTTTATTTAACTTGAAGCTATTATCCACAGCCAGTTCGTTAGATTGTTGTTTCTGATGACGCAGGAATGAATGGACTTTTATATTCTGTATACATGTTTTATAATTATGTTTTCCATTTTCTATATCCACACTCCCCCTTCGTTTTTGATCCACACCTGGGTTTCGCAATAAGCTTGTAGATGGCAACAGCAGGGAGAAAGAATGAAATACGTGACCTTTACATATACCCATACTAATCTTTCTTCAGTAAGAGAAAAGTACAAGTGAGAAATATTTGGATAGCACGTGTACACTTCTTTGGATTCTGATAAAGTTTTCAAAGTACTACACAGAATTTAAAGTTTTTCATCTTCCACTCTTGTAAAACTGATGTACATGTGACAGCTGACAGCAGTATGTTTATGTCTTGTAGTGTGTCATTGGTGTGGTTGTGGTCATAGCTGTGTATGAGTTAGGGACGATGTCAAGAATAAAGGGTTCACAGAGAAAGAGAAATGGGGGGGATAGAATAAAACTGGTTTTGTCTTCTTGTCTGTGGACAGCCGAGCTCGGACAGCCCCTGGATGACTACTTACAGGACCACTTCCCACGTGACCTCGTCCGTGTCCTGCGATTGCCTCATCGACAGGGTCTCATCGGGGCTCGCCAGTCTGGAGTGCAGAAGTGTACGGGGGATGTCCTTGTTTTCTTTGACAGCCACATGGAAGTAAACATAGACTGGTAAATCGTTCAAGTTATGTCAAGTCTAATGATGATGATGATGACAACGACGACGACGACGACGACGAGGATGATGATGATGAGGAGGAGGGATGATGGATTATGATCATGATGACCGCTTGTTATTGTATTTAAGCTGACATCAACAATTCTTGCTCACTAAAGAGCCAGACATACAAAGAGACTAAAGTAGCAGGGATGTCAGTGTAGGTTGCAGCCGCTGTTGACGGAGATCAAGGCTGACCGTCGGACGGTGGCGATGTCGGTGCTGGACTATGTCAATGCTCATACACTAGAATACTACTTCCACCGCGGCTACCTCCCGCGCTACGGCTTCGTCTGGAGCATGGGCTTCTTTGAGACCTACTTCCGCCAGGACCAGGTCGGCCCCTCGCCACTCAGCCCTCGCCCGTAGGTTGCACTTCACATCTTTTATAGACTTTCTTGAGGGAACTAAAATGTAAATTTGTAGTAAGTGTAAATCCCCAAACAAATTCTTTGTGTGTACAATGGCAAATGATAGGTGGATATAAATAATAATATTTAATTAAAACCCATATGAAGTAATACAATGTGTTTGTTTGTTTGTTTGTTTGTTTGTTTGAAAGCTAAGTAAAGAGTCAGGCTCACGACCATGACAAATTCATTTCCTCGATGGAGACAATAGAAAGCTAGAATAACTGTTTTCTGTGTTTGATTCACACAAGATGAATTAAAAAAAAAGACACTGTTATCTTCTTGTTCTGTTTCTATGTACAGAGGTGTGGTAACGGTCGGAACAGCATTTGCCATGGACAGAAAATACTTCCACGAGCTGGGGGGTTTCGACATTGCCATGCAGGTGTGGGGCGGGGAAAACCTGGAAATGTCCTGGCGAGTGAGTCTCACATAGAGCATGAATATACTGAGTCTTGTGTGAGGGGCGTGTATCATATAGGGCATGATGACTGTAGGCATGGTGACACAGGGCATGATTTACACAGGGCATGGTGACACAGGGCATGGTGACACAGGGCATGGTGACACAGGGCATGATCACACATGGTTCGGCTGGTGGAAGGTTACCTGTTGTTTTTCACATGGCGGGAGGATGTCTAAGGCAAACAAAGAGATACAGTTGGGAACAGGAGGATTATTGCTTTCCTGGCTTAGCAGATACTCGAGTAATGTATTGCCTTACTAACAAATTCAAGTAGCCATCATCAGCTACCCTCCACATACGATAATTCTTCATCCAGGCACACGAAGTGGTCCTGAAGGATTTCCGACAAATGTGGAAAGGTTTGAAGATGCTAACAATATGCTGGTTCATCTCTAAGTTGGCGTAAAAGAATAATTATCATGTATGTAAATAGCAAGCAACATAATGTCTTACATTTAAATACTTGCAAAAGCATACAGAGAATTCAAAGTGTATTATTATTTCTTTCTGTTACTGAAAAGGGGATTCTCAAACGTATGGTAAAGGCATGGAGATTTTTTAGCACAAAGTGTTTTACATATCCTCCTGTAGGTGTGGCTGTGCGGAGGTCGACTAGTGCACGTGCCCTGTTCACACGTGGGTCACATCACCAGGTTTCAGCCCTACGAGTTCCCTAGCGGCAGACACACCGTGGAAGTTTTCAATTACAAGAGAGCTGTCCAAGTGTGGATGGGCCCTTACAAACAATTCGTAGAAAATTACTTTGATGACATGGCCGTGAGTTGAGCTTTTATCATACAGTGCATGTGTCTTCTTCGCATATTGCTAAATTCTTTTTTTCTTTGTCTATACTGACACCTGTGGACAAAGCTGAAGACGTGTTCATAACATTTAACAGGACGCGTTGTGGTTCTGTTGTTGTTGTTGTTGTTGTAACCCTAACTAACAAAGGTCATTGGCAGTGTAAGGTTTGCTACTTCTTTGATGCATATTTTTCCCTGTGCGTGCACCTCTTCATTTTATTTGTCTAAAACATATTTTTCCTTGCTTTCTTGTCACCTGACATTTCCCTTTACTTCGGTTTTCAAATCTGCTTTCCCTCTCTTCTGGGATCTCAGTAATCTTGCAAACAATATTTCACTGGAAACCAGCAAACATCTATTCAATATTACGTTCTTTTCTTTCTGTAGACTTTTTATTTTCAAAATTATGGGGAAAAAAATATTGCGAACAGGACATCCCTACTGCAAACTGTTTATTGCAATGCTGGCAAAGTTACCATCTAGGTTTTTGTGCCACAGATAATATAAGAACCAAAGTAAATATGGTCCATTACAAAATACTTAAATTAAACATGTGTGTGGTTCAGTGGGTTCTCTCGATGAACGATATGGATGAAAATAGTAATATTAGTCTGGTTTAAGTGGGCCATCTAGATGCGTAATGTGGAAATACTATGTCTGGGGAAGAGGACCCTCTAGAGCAGGGGTGGGCAATTAATTTTCCCAAGGGGCCGCATGAGAAACTGGGATGGTTTTAGAGGGCCGGACTAATATAGTTAACTCAGTTTTACCCAGTACTGTATACATAGTATATATACTGGCGGGCTGGCCAGCGGGCGGGCCGGTCAGAGACAGGAGGCGGGCCGGATCCGGCCCGCGGGCCGGCGTTTGCCCAGGTCTGCTCTAGAGTCTTGATGTACAACATGTAGACATTTGGTAAGAAAGGGCTAAGTACTCTCTAGTAGTCCTGGCTGAGCCATACCGTCCTTTCTATATGCTAGCAGCTTCCTTGTATGTTAGCACCACTCGAACACAAAGATGCTTTGCTCATGAAAATCAGCCTCAAACCTGGAAACCCCGAGAGTGGCATGAAAGAGATAAAAGGTGTTGTAGAGTCCGACAGGATGTCAGACAAACTTGTCCGCCGCACGGTGTGATGATGAGCGGTTTGGCTGATGGTCACGTGATGTGCAGGCGGTGGACGAGGGCGACCTGAGTGAGAGGAAGGCGCTGAGGGACCGGCTGGGATGTCGCAACTTCACCTGGTACCTGGACAACGTGTGGCCGGAACTGAGTGTCTACGACCGTGACGTCACGGCCTGGGGCTCGGTGAGCAAACCTTGTTGAGAATATCATTACTTGCGTACTATCTTATTATCATTACAAAACATGTTATCATTACCTCTCATATTACAAATCCTAGAAGACGAAATATCCAGCTCAGCTGACCACACATCAAAGGATAAAGGGGAAGTCACTTCTGGTTTCAAGTCGGCTTTACCAGGTTGAGTGAGACAAGAGCGCACATTTTTTTGTTACCTGGGATTAATTGCGTTTCTACTTTGTTACCTCAGGTTTATCACTGTTTATCTTTGAAGAGTATTTAATTAAAGCCGTAAAAAGATCTCCAAGAATGATTGGAGTTAAGATATGTCATAAGAAAAAAGTTTTCAAATGAATTTTAGATTTATAAAAACTGTTGTATACAAACCGATTAAATATCAGATTTTAATTGCAAGACTTTTATTGAAGTAATATTTGAATGTCTGTACTAGATTACTAGAACTTTCCTGACGTTTTCTTCCACAGCTCGTGCACAATGTCAGCGCTCAGTGTCTCGACAACCACAACTACGTCTTGCAGGCGCCAGCCGACCTCTTCGTGTACCCCTGCCACTACAAGCTGACCACACAGGTCCCAACACAAACATTGTTCATGGGAAGAAAAACCGGTCTTTCATGATGCTAATCTGGGGATAAAATCACATCCCTAATCTCAAGAAACATTTTTAGAGAACACAAAAAAATCTGAGGCAGCTATTTAGCAAAAAAGTTTAATAATGATCAGATACGTGCAAAGAAAATAGAGAAGACGAGAAAGGTGTTTTTCAACTATTTCTCTCAAGAGATCAGCTGTGTGGGCTGAGCTGATTGCTATTGTTTTGTAGAGGAAAGAATGGCTTGTTATTTGTGCAAAGTATTCAGAAAAGCCAACATATTTGCAGGGATTTTCTCTGACCAGAGACGGTCTGTTGCGCACGACCCTGCAGTGTGTGGTGGTCAAAGACAGGGTGGACGGAGGGCGCCCCAAGCTGGAGGACTGCATCATTGGACCCCGTGATAAGTGGACTCATTCCAAGGTACACACACTCAGTCCAGTAACTTTGTGTTTCTCTTGATGTAAAAAACATGTACTTATTATTCACGATGCCATTTCTGAATATCTACTTCATCTTACTTTGTCTTTGAATGAAGGTAAACCTGATAATCTCCATGTTCTTGTGTGCGCTCACGCGCGTACTCATGTGTGTCTATTTTTCTTTTCTTTTTTCTTCTGTCGCAAAAAAGAAATATTCATTGAAAAATTCATTTACTTATAGGGTTATTATCAAGAATAGATGCTGCATTAACCATATGATTGTTAAGCGAATTGTGTTGTCATTGGAAGGGGAGTAATACCTTGTGGAGCTGTTACTAGAATGAATGCTGGGAAGACAGTTTGTCCGTGTAACCGAGTGGTAGTGATGTTAATGGTTTGAGTTAGCAGCTTTCTCCTACACACTCAGATGCTAGACGAAGACCAGCCAGTGCACTCTCTTTATGGTGTCATCAACCCTCCATGGGCATGTTTTATTTGACGATTCACTTGACTTACACACCAACATCTTTCCTCGTGGTTGGGCTTTGCTACTCGGCGACTTGTCTCCCCTGTGGCATGTTTTACATACGGGGATTTGTTGCAGGAGGGCGCCGTCGTGCACGTGATGTCCGGCCTGTGTCTGGACCTGGACTCAGTGGGACCAGTCATGAGGACCTGCCAACCTCACAGTCTGTCTCAGCTCTGGCATTTCACCAAATACGTGGACTGACTTATTGTATCGCCATGCTTTGTCATCGCAGCACCACACGGAGGATGTCCCCGGTTGTCAGGTGTTAGTTTGCTCCCCCAACCAGTCGGTCTCATTCTTTCTGTGGTCTTCTGCTTACTGCACTTTTGGTGAAAAACAAACTGACATGGACTGGAGGACAGTTACATGACAGATACACACAAGCCGACATGAATAGAAAAATAAATAAGTGGGAGGAATACATGAGATGAGGTGTATATTGGAAAATAAATGTTGGCACAATATGTAAAATAAAGTTTAGTCCTCTCAACAGCCATCGGTCACTCGGTGAATTTGCACAGTAAACCACTTTCCTCTGTCCTCACGCACGCACGCACAGCCTTTATTTTGACATGGTGAGGCGCTTACATTGTAAATAATTGGTCAAGGGCTATATTTATCTTTGCTTTCCAATTTAATATTTATTGTAATTATTGAAGATTATTTAAGCAAATTAAAAATTACAGTTAATCACAGAAATAGTCTACGAGCGACACTTTTTGTAAGAAAGGCTGTCAAGTAAATAAGTAAATTGTAAGTTGTGGGCGATACAATCATGTTGTTTGTAGTTTGCTTTGATTATCGTTAACTGCAATTATCACTTTTGAAGTTATTTTGTCAAAAATATTTTTATCATCAAAGGAAAAGCTCTGATATTTATAAATTTGTAATTATTTATTTAAGTGTTTGTCATAGTGGTGTACATGTTTTTATTCAAATGTTATATTTGTCTCAACCAGCTGACATGTCAGTCATCTGGTAACTTCTGTTGTAAATAAAAAAAATCGCCATCTTATCTCTAAGGTTTGTTCAAAATAAACAATCGAACTTTACGTTTTATGTAATGTGTGCAAGGCTGAAATTGTGCGGCTTCTTCTTTAATTTTTATGTGGATTTTGTTTTAAAGAACATTTTATTTTCTTGTCCCAGTTTTGTTTTGTTTTCTCTCTCTCTCTCGCCATCGTTGAGTACGCCTGGTTTATTTCACTGTGCATGTCATGTGACCTCCGTGGGTTGTGGTGGTGGTCGAGACGTGTGTATTGATCTGACTGAAGTCTGTCGCCCTCCATCCTCCACACCCAGCCTCCCATCCTTGGCTGCACACGGCCTGTGAGTGCGCCGCCATGATTCATGGAGATGTCTGGGCGATGGGGTCTCCACCACGCAGTCAAGCGACTGAGCATCTCCTCTCCTCCCCTTCATCGAACTCTGGTCAGCAGGGGAAACAACTTCATTCCAGAGGGCGCTACAGAGGCCGCCGCCATTAGAAGCAGCAGCACACAGCAGTCACGGTACCTCCAACATCAGTAGATGTGGTGGTGGTGGTGAAGGATCGAGTTAACGAGGAGAAAAATGCAGGATTAGAATAATGATGAGACTAACCCCTTTTCACTTCAACTTTCATTGATTTAGCTGTCCTGTCCACCTGCTACACTTATTTAGTGGCATCATAGAATTTTGTACTAAAATTAATTTGTAAACAGTGAGGGATTTATTATTGTTGAGAGTACTTTCCAAAGAGATAAAAAATATTATTTTGTCTTTGACAAAAATTATGAAATTCATCCTGTGGAGGGTGTCTAACTCTCAGCTGTTATCGCCATGACTACATCGTTCTACTAACTCATCTCCCCCAACTCCTCAGATCGCGACTGCCATCCCTAGCTTCCAGCCTGCAGCTTCCTGTTCTGCGATCTCTTGATTAATGGGGGCTGTCTTGCCCACACTCCGACTTTCCATTAACGATGGAATCGATAGTTGTCAAGCTCGCGCGCCCGCAAACAAATGGCGGCACGTCACACTGCCTCCCCCTCCAGTCGTCCTCCCCCACCCGAGCCTCCCGCGCACCCGGCAGCCAGCGCCTCCGAGATTACCTTCTGTCAAGCGAGTCATTAGCACAGATTACAGAGAGTACACCAGGCTAATAGCACAGCAACAACAACACCGTCCACCAGATGTGCGGTTAGATATCACAAAGCTTATAACCGGTGGTTTGTTTACGTGTTTGTCCGCACGTGTGTCAGTGCCTGTGTTTGTCTGAACATTAGATGACACGAGTGACCCGGCTAAATGAGATTATCAAACGGATGCAAATACATACAAAAGCAAGGAAGAAACACCACACTTTCAATTTATCAACAATTTTTTTAAACCATTTGATGTAATTTCTACATTAGCAGTAAAAATAACTTCTTAAAACTGAGCAGGATATATTGCTTTCACTGGACGAAAATCATGGCTGCCATTAGTCACAATTATTTGTTTAAAAGTCTAGTTGGGGGAATTTTTCTAGACGTGTATTTTGAGTGCGACGAGGAGTATTTTGGTGAGAAAATATCTTCCACTAAGGTTTAAAAAGTCATTAGGAAAACAATTGCTCACCTCTCGACCTTTAACCCATGTGACCCATCTCTTCAGCGATTCTTACAAACCGATTTCAGATGAGAGCTGACAAATATTGTCTGGAAGTTATTCCTTACTCCTCGCAAAATCCCGGAAGGACAGTTTTTGAAATAACAGTCTTTCCTTTCCTCAGTATCTCAACAAGTGAGTTGTTGTCTCGTTTTCTGTCAACAAATGGGTACAGCTGGTGCAGACGACTGCATGCCACCCTTGCCAGAAGATGGCGGGGCGCTGGTGCCTCCATCTTGTGGAGAAACTGCGTGGTGACGCACAGTCCAGGGAAATAACTCGAGCGTAACACGACGTCCATGTTGCAAGGCACAGGCAAGAGAGCACCTGCGAAGGGACGCAACTGCAGCGGAAAAACAACTTTCAAAGAGACACGGAAGTCGGACTCGTTGTCCAGAGTGACGTCATGCACGTGGGTTCCGTTACTGGCGAAGAAGAAAATGTCCACGTAGGGCCAGCGGAACGGCAGATGTTTCAACGCCGGGCTGTTCCGCCAGAAGAACTTCCATTGCTTCCCCTTCGGTGCCCACAACGAAAAGCCTGGCAAAGAGTTCAGGGACTTGAACACTAGGTGGTGCTGCCTTTCGTCCATAATAACGTCTATGTCGTCATCCCACGGAATCATGTCATGATGCCTGTAGGCCCCCAGCAACGTCCCTCCATACAGGAAGAACGTCAGTTTGTGCTCCGCGCATGCGCGAACAAACATCTGGAAGACAAACAGCTGAAGAAGTCGTTCGTCACGTGACATCACGGGTTGGAACGCCGTCAGAAGAGAGGAGTGCGATTTGGGGGAATGGTGAGGAAACGATTCGTCAACATAGACTGATGGTTCTTTGATCATCGCCGACGATTTGACTTCATCGCTCCTGTTGTTGGCGTCTCCTTTAGGCAGGTCGAGGTTGTCGTGGAAGTACAGGATGTTCAGTTGACCAAGGCGAGAGAAATCCACCTGCTTGAGACTGCTTTCACTCACCTCTGGAAAGGAAAACATCTTTTGGCCGGGTATCGGCCTGGTCGCCATGGCAACCTGGGCGAATGGCGTCTTACTGAAAGGCGTCAGCAAAAGCATGGTAGGGACGTCAGTAATGGGGGGACTCGACTCCGTCTCATTTGTCTCCACCAACACAACTTGTGGAAGCCGAGACCGTGTGGATTGCTCGGTGTCCTGAACATGAATCACCGGAAATTCTGGTCCTTGTAGGGTCTGACTCCTTGTGCCGGACAAGAGGTTGAAGTCGGTGCGTAGAGCATGTCGGGTGGACGTGTCACCTCTGTCAGGGTGGAGCAGCACGAGCAAGGACGTGTTGGTCAACACAGCACGCGCGCTGACCAACAGTATGCATGCCACGAGACCCAGGAGTCCAGCGCTCGTTCTCAGGCGCCGGATCCTGGCGGACACCATGGCAATGCCTGGCTTCTTGTCAAACCAATAAACACTAGTTTCGGTCAAGAACTCTTAAGGTCGAGGTCAAGAAATGTCTGCTTGATTTCAAAAGGACAGAGACGGTTGGAATGGCTGACGAGCTACCGACGTGTGCAGACTACTGGAACTTCTAGAAACCTCCACGATGTCATCAGAAGCATGAGCGATTCAAATTTGGAATGAGATTGTCGCTAATGTTGGAATATTTTAAAGCCATGCTTTTAAGAAAAGAGTTCCTTGTAAGGGGACATCACTCACAGCTGTTTATGCAGTCCTAACATGTGCCCTCCACTTAGCACGGATTGCATGCGAGTAACTCGGTCTCTCCCTCGACTCCTGTTAGCTTCTAGACTTTGGATTCATCGTGGCAGCTGTCGGCTTCAGCTAATGCTCCTCCGACTCTTCCCCAAGACTGTGCACAAAAAAAAAAAATAAAATAACAGTGACTCACAAACACTTTTGTCAAACTCGCCTACAACACTAAACCATTGTTTATCTATTGGAGGATTATGTATTGACAGACAGAGAGAGAGACAGCAAAGATCCTTTATTGTTAGTATTTGTGAGATCGTAACATTTATGAACATCACTTTCTCAGACTAATAACAAGGACGACCTACCTGCACTCCTCTTGGTTCACAAATATTGCTGCAGAAAGAAAACTGTGAGTAGGATGAAGATTTCGCTGAGTGGTTAGGTCACATGCTACTAGCTCACACACTACGAAGTTGAATTCCGAATGTACTCAGTTGACTTGGAAACAACAACAATCACTGCTTTCCAACGATAACTGTTGACTACACATGTCCAGGATGACAGCTCCAAGAACGACATCTCAACAGCAAATGTTGCAATGTCCACAATGTTCACAGTTCACAGGATGAACAGGTGAAAAGAAGGTGCACAGGACTTTGACAAGAAGACCTTTCGAACTCCATTGGTGTTGTCTACGATGTTGCTGCAGCTCTTACCTCCCCTTGACTAGACATGACAGAATACTTAAACACCGCGGTTTGACAGAGCAACAGGTGGGTACAGGCTGGGTACACTACCCGGTCATCTCACCACAAAACTCATTCACGAAGACTCGGCATTTGTCTTCAGACTAGACCTGATGTGGATGTCGCTCACATCTTCCCTCAAATCCATCCTCCATCATCAACTATTTCTGTGTGTGTCGAATGTCGCCTTTCACAGCTGGACGCTGACTGCCGATGACACTAATGCTGTTAGTCATTTATCAAACATACTGATTGAGAAGAATTAATTAAGAAAGAAGGCAACTGACCGTGACGAAGGACAGACCAGCTGATCACGAGTCACAATGTGGTTGTTGGTAACTGCCGAGTGAGATCTCCTACTGCAACTTTCAACCGTCGACACTTGTAACGATGAGATGGAAAAATAGTCGTCGCTGCCGATGAAAATAGTGATGCATGACATGGAGACCAGATTGTTACAGACACGGCGGTTGAGACTCCATGGGGAGGCAGAAGCCCTCACTGAACTGCGGAGGATCTTGTTGAATCGTTCTGCAGACTAAATCACTGGGAGGCGCGCATGCTGGCCACGTGCTGCTGAGATTGGGAGGCGCAGATCGATGGCCACGCACCCCATGCGTCAAATAATATTTGGTTTCGCATCACTTGCCCTGTAAGTGTCTCCCCCCCAACACTCGCTGTGTTGCTCGGCGCCAGATGCTCCACGAGAAGTCCTGGTGGTCCTCTAACCTCTTCGCTGGCGCACGTGACAAACGCGAGACCATCTGTATGTACGTCACGTGCTTGAACCAGCAGTCACGTGGTACTGATGCCGACGCCAAGAAGGAGGTGAAGGATTAAACTCACATTTTCTCAGCTGGTTAGGGCTGGTGGTGGTGGTCGTCGTAGGACGGGGGAATGTTAAAAAAAAACATCACTAACACCGTTGACGCACTGCGTGGTGCTGCGGTGCTGCAGTGTGCTGTGTGCGGCAGCAGCTGCCTGTCCGTGCGCGCGGAGCCTGGCGTGCAGCACTGAGATTAGCTTCCAGCCGTCCTCCCAGATTTGCTCGCCGCTGTCTTGCTCGCTTTCAATGGGAGGTGTCGGGGGACCACTGCTCCCTCAACATATCATCCTCGTCTCCGTGAAAGAAAACTCGGCGTTCAGCAAACACAATCGCACTTCATTACATGCGCTGTCTCGGGACTTCTTTTTTCCCTCCGCGGCGGTATTTCATGTCACAACGACTGATCAGCTGCTTGTCCTATGATATAATGTTTTGTAAATGACTAGCAGCCCAGACACATCAAAGCTTTATATTCTGCCTTTGATGGAATTTGAGCTTTTGCTAACATATTTGTATTAATTAAAACTATTATGACAGACATAAGCAAATTATTCTAAACATAATCATTTTGTTGGCTTGTATTTTAGTCGTGTAGTCAGCAAAGGTATCTGTTTGTACAATCGTGATAGACAGGCATGTCTGCTATTAAAAGATGACTTGTACACTTGTAGAATCGTAAAATTTGGTTGGGAGTCTGAGAAATGACTGGTTAGTGTTTGTTAGCAGTAGTCCGGCTTTCCCTTGACCTCTTGACCTAATGCAGGCAGGGATCCTCTGTTGTTAGAAACTTTAATCTGAAATGTGTTGGTGGACTAGCAATTCTGTGGATTAAGGGGAATGTTGTCTTAGACTATGCCAGCAACTATGGTTACATCACAGCAGACAACCAGTCCTGTAAACAAGTTGTAGATATACAGACAGCTGTTACAGTGTCCATATCGGCCTCAGACCATCTGGTGGTCCCCTGCTCTGTCAATGATGTGTTGTAGCCAGTCAGTCCTCCTCCAGCTGCAGGAAGCCATGTCTTTGACAGTCAACAGATTCCCTCGCTGCTGTTTCCATGGTTGCTTTGGGATGAAAACCTGACCCCCCGGTATTGTAAGGTTTTGTCATCAGATAGCTCTGTGAATGGGAAACAAAAAAAGATTTAAAACTTTGACATACGAGATTGATGTCCATTTCCCAGCTATGAAATTCAAAAAATAAATGGCATGTGCACCATATGCTCCAGTCACCAGAGAAATCTTCTACTCGCACCATGGGGAGGTAACATGATGTATGTGTTGAGATTTATGTGTAAGGTCAAAGGTGACACAACACAAAGATGGGGCCCTGACCTTGTTTTAGTAAATAGAAAGCGTACACGCAAGTGGAAAATCACCTTTAGTGGAAGCACTTTTCTATCTCAAGATATGTTAACAAGAAAAAATTCCGACTGCATTTTTTATCTAAAATATATTTATTGCGACTAGGACTCGACTTAGTGAACACTTCACAAAGTCTGTTAATATACATAAGTGTTCACAACTCTACTCACTGAGCACTTCACAATGGCGGGGCCACGAGACCTCAAAATATGTCATTAAAGACTAATCTAGTCGCTCAGGAAATTATAGTCATCATTTATACTATACTCTAACATTCCATTCTTATGCTAACACTGTTTTCTAAATACTGCGTAAGTCGTCTGCCTTTCTTAATATTTATGGTGCTATGACCTTTGACTGTTGTACCCCATGGCCCCTCCTGTAGACAGTGACTGACTATTGGGTGTAAGTGGTCACTGGGAAACACGGCTTTCATGGTAACTCTAGGAATTTATTATTTAATGATCGTAAAAAATAGTTCATGGAGTATAAAAGCCAGTAGTGTTATTTCGTGAGCAGCCAGACGAGGTAAATACTAAAACACATATTGACAGCCTACTAAATATACTTTTATTGACATATTCAAAACATAATTATAAGACTTCAATGGACATTATCAGTATTCATCGACTTGTCAACATCTAATATCTCTGCTTTAGATGTCCGCTATCATTTCCTAACCTCCATCCGGGCTCCCCGCCCGCCGCACCTCCCTCCATCTGCTGCTTCTTCCCGTTGGCTGGGTGGCTGTCGGCGCCATGATTGATGTTTGTCTGATCAATTGCTTCTCGGATGTGCGGGAGGGAGCGAGGTCTGTGATTGCTCTTGGCTGTCTGACGATAAACCAGGCGCTGGCGGCATCCCTGCCGTCTGTCTGCTGCTGGAGTCAGTCGGTAGCCGTTGAAGTTCTCGAAAATTCGCCTGAGGTCTGAGAAAGTCGGTGTGATAGACGCACCTCCATGTCATCTGGGTACTGATGTCTTCAATGGACAGGGGCGCAATGTAGATACAGGTTTATGACTGGGAACTGATGACAGGTTGACTGATGAACAAATTATAGAATTATAGTAGATATGAGGGCACCATGTACACACAGAGAGACAAGGCGTTGGAGGATAGCAAGTACATATAAAGACAGAAAGAGGAACAAGGACATATGATGAGACGAAGACAACTGCAGGAAGAAGCAGTAAAAGTACATATACGGGTGCAAGTCACGTGACAGACCAACGACAGACGAATGACAGAGTCTCCAAGAGACAGGGTGGCCAGTGGTGGGACACGCCTCACCCACCCTGACAGTCGTCACGTGTTTATTCTGTTGTTCTCGCTCGCCAGGTTTCGAGAAGTGCGCATGCCCATCACTCAAGCCACTTTGTGAAGTCGATTTCCTCTTCGCTTTGGCGATCAATACCACTGGGGTAGAGGGGCAGAGGGTAGAGGGGCAGTTAGCGGAGAGGAGACGTGCCGTTGAGCAAACAGGCGTCTGGCACGTCACGGGTGACGTTTCCAGACTCCATCGTCGCTCACAGACAAGGTGAAGTCAGTCAGCTACGGTACTTTTCATCTTCAGACGAGGCACAAAGACCACACAACCTTGGTTTCATTCATTCCACACAATATAGAGTATTGTACAGAGTAGACTTTATTGTACATAGTATGTCACTGTGCATACTAAGCTTCCGTGCTCGAACATTTACAGTTAAAATAGTTTCCCTTTTACATGGCGACAGTGACCGCTGCTCTTCAATGTTGGTGAGGACAGCTGCAACTTGACTACAGAAGATAATGAGCTCTAACCTCGATGAATAGCCGAGTTATTTATGTCACAGGAAATAACCTCCACGAACCCTATCCTGCTGACGAGGGTGTGAGGTGTAGTTTAGCCGAGAGGACAATGACGTAATCAAACGCCCCCAGAGGCTGAGGTCTGCGACTGACGTCATCGCTGTGACTGCTAACGATCATGTCGCGTGAGCGCAGACGATCGATGCTGCGTGTGTAATTACGGGGACAGGAGGATGCATGAGAGGCTGGCACTCACTATCTCTGGCACTCAACAGCAGTCAGTGCTCACTTACCTCCCTTATGCCTGTACGCTATTTAATTACGTCCCTTTGGCAGGACTGGCAAAACACTTGCTGACGTGAGTTCACTGAGCATTAAGACTAAGAGAATAAATGTGGATTTGTTTTATGTGTGTAATAACTCCTGGACCCTTGTCTATTTTTTATTGAAGTTTAACCTCGTGATACAGCGCGAGACAAACGTGTCGACACGTTGATAAAGAAGAAAAAGCCTGGTCATCGTGAATAAACGGTTTATGAGAAAAAATTTATACGAAACCGAGTTGCATTAATTTTTTGAAGAAAACTATGAAAATGTTTACTCAGAGTGTCTGTGTGTATGTTAGTGTGTCTGCGAGTGTGTGTGTGTGTGCTTGTGTGTATGTTAGTGTGTCAGTGCGTGTGCGTATGTGTGTAGGTTCATTTTACCCAGTCCAGCCGTGCTAGTCTTATCTGACTTCTCGCAGTTCTGCCTGAAGAGTTGCTGAGACCACAGTAGCTTGGGTCTGGAGATAAAAAGTTGTCTGACAAATCACACACAGTCTTTTGTCAGCAAGGAGTCCGGACGGGTAAGGATCCTTCTTCTGATGTACAAATAATGTAAAAGATACAAGAATACAATATTTTACGCCTATGTATAAAATTAATATATATATAGGTGTCTATTTGTACTCGTGTGTTTATCCCTGACCCACGTGGTAGTCACAGGATGGTCTGAGAGAAGAAACAGCTGCCAAGACTATGTAATGTTTTCTGACCTCTGGTCGACATTAATACTTAAAGTAGGGCTGTGTATGTCAGCTAATGTCTAATGTGGGGCTGTCTAGGCTCATATAATGTCTAGTGTGGGGCTGCCTAGGGTCATATAATGTCTAATATAAAGCGCTCTAGGCTCACATATAATTATTTTGTGGGGCTGTCTAGGCTCACTGCTTAATGTTTCAAATCGGACTCACTATGTAATGTTTTCAGACTGTTTTCGCGTTTTCGTCCTTATTTTATTTTCTTCCAGTTTGTCTGTACTTGTATAAATGTGTGTATAGATGTCTGCATAAAGAAATGTGAATGTGTGTCTGTAATTGAATCCGTGTCTGTAAAGCAGTGTCAGTACAAAACCTACAAACTCTATCATGATTTCATAGGTAATGAGCACGTGGCATAGAAACAGCTGATGTATAATAGGAAATTAAAAAGAAACGCCTAATTATTAAGAATAAATTCTCATATCAACCCTGATTTATCTGTAAGTATATCCAATGAGAAAAAGGTTTCATCGCTAGCGAAAAGAAATTTTGCAACACATCAAGTTTTTTTTTTTCAGATGTAAGCACGCGACTCCTTGTCGCGTAGCACATCTCATTAACAACATCGATTTCAAGCTACTTATTGCCGGTAAATATAAAAATTATCGTTGACCTCCTTAACTAACAAAACTTTATCCTTTTCGCCCTCAGATGAAGCCACCTCAGTGTGTGAATCTCATCTAACTAAAAACTACAAATAACAAATAATTAAGCATTCCTTTTTTTAACTTTTTTCCAAAAACAAATACATTAAATAATATAAGACACCTCATTCCAGATCTCTGTAAATACACAACACTTAAAGTTATTCTCGAATAAGTGAACGGATATAAAAGAAACTTATTTTATAAGAAGTAAAGGTATTTTTATGTTTGGTATTTTAAGCATAACAAACACGTGACTGCAAGGACTGTAAAGCTGAGTGGTGGTCACCGGGTTGAAGACTTTCTTAGAGAACAACAGAATGACAGAGATATAGATATCAGCTACTAACAGATCACATGCAGTGAGAGTAAGAGACAACGAGACAGGCAAACTGCCAGACAGACCGAAAGACATTCATTGTTCTCAAAAAGCAGAAACACTAAACCGTGTCACGCGGTCACGTGGTCACGCTATCAGCTGCAGAAAATAATTTCTCAGATCCTCGTGGATGTTCTATTTAACTTTTTAATATTTCTTCTGATAACCAGGATTCGTGTTCCGAACATCTGTCAGATCCCACTTTAAAATAGCGAGCGTCCTTTGACCTCTTGTGTGTCCCTTTAGTCGCACTGTGAACGTTCACCGGTTCGTGCGTCGTATTCACCGTGTTGTGCGTCACTTTGACATATGGTGCGTCACTTGACACTATTGTGCGTCACTTGACAGTATTGTGCACCTGTTTGTCAGTATTGGGCTTCACTTGGCATATTATCGTCATTTTGACTTACTGTGCGTCATGTTCTCTGTGACGAAGGTTTGCCAAATGCTGCTGGTTGCCCTCCTCTCGCTGCTGTCGGGGTGCACGGCCCTGCGCCTGGTACCCGGGGCCTTCCTCAAGCTACCCGACTCCCAAGGGGTGCATCGGTTCAACGCGGGGACAGCGTCGGGAGCGGCGTACGATGAACTCACCAAGATCCTTTATGTCGTCGGTGAGTCTGTATATCATCACCGTGTCGGACTGTCAGACAACCGTCCCGTTCACACAGAAAATGTGTTTATTGTCATACACACGTGAAAACATACAAACAAAGTCATGTACGGCAGTTGAAAATATTCCTAATTTTGTAATCGATGCTCCGTGTTGTCACCAGGTACGCAGGCGGCAGTACTGAACATTATTGACCTCAGTAACCCCGACAGTCCAACCATCGTTCAGACAGTGCCGTTCACACAGGGCTTCCCTGCTGCTGTAGCTGTGTGTCACTCGTCACAACGCAGCTTCCTGGCTGTCGGCTTCCAGAGACTCGGCACCTCCTCCCGCGGCAAGGTCCGCATCTACGGCGCCCTCGATGACCCCAACGACCCTCTGGTGTCAGCCTACGACCCCGTGCCAAGTCTGTACCATCATCATATTTGGCAGACGTTAAACTTTTACATATCCTATCTAATTATTATTAAATTATTTTAGTAGTAATATTTATCTCAACCTTCCATCCTTTCATCCATCAGTCCACCAATTCACGAGGGTTTATTGTAAGAAGATAGTGGACACCCACTGAGTACCATTCTGTTGGTTCCTTGTGACAGTCAATGGCTACGACCCGACGTCCATGCAGTGGACAGACAACTGCTACCAGCTGGTGGTCGTCAGTCGCGGTCAGGTGCACAAGATCAACGGAGCCTTCGACGACCCCCCGACTGAGATCGAAATTTTGTCGATGAGCGTAGTTGTGGAGAGACGCGAGATCCCCATCTCGTAAGTAGTCACGACCCTCTGGTGTCGAGCTTCTGGTCACGTGGTATCTTTTTGTTTGACAACTCGTGTTCTTTCGCCGTTTTGTGTAATTTCTTTTGTTTGTGTTCAGGTTGTTGTTAGGTTAGTCGTGTAGACAAGTCATTCATGTCATCTCTCACTGTGGTTTGTAACAGCGACTCTGCCCTCATCGCGGGAGGAGTGCGCCAGGTGTTCCAAAGATGTACAGAAGGAAGCAACGCGTTGTCCACGAGGAAGCAGGACCTGGAGATCCGTTCTGTCACCATCAGTGAAGACAATGTCGCTTACTTTGCTATCGGGGTATGGGCGAAACTTGCCTCCATCATTAAAAGTCAGTCATGTTCCCCACGTACTCTAGTTTTACTTATTATCACGTGACTGGACATGGAACAACGTGTCTGACTTTTCATGTCTCTAGTGACGATGATGATAATGATGATGACGATGGCACTGTCGTCAAGTTATTTTTATTTATTCTATTTTGCGTGTTCGTTTCTCTCAACTGTCGTGAGCAGTTTCATTCACGTTAGTTAAACTTGTCGAGCAGTTGTTTATTCACGTTAGTTAAACTTGACTAACAGTTATTTACTCACACGATGATGTATTTTCCAAGAAAAACAACGCCATCGGGTGGCTGGACCTGGAAAGCGCCTACCCTGAAGTAAAATTCCTGAGCTTGGGAACTAAGAAGTGGAAGGGACTTGGAATTGATGCTAGCTTCAATGACTCAGGTGTGAGCATCTTGAGGCACAAACTCATTCACTCACTCACTCATTTACTCACTCTTTCACTCACGCACGCTCATATACAATTCCCTGTCTGTTGGTGTCTCGCATTCACGTTGTCATATTGTCGGTGTGTAGCATAAGCTTTGATGTAGTGGCTTGAATTTCATAAAAGAATAAGAATAGCAAATATATTAATTTATATATTTTTTACTTTTTTAGTCATTCGACATATCATTGTCAGGTAATGCGAACTATTAACATGTCAGACAACACACAATACACTGAATAACGAATTGTGAGTGAAGTAGCACGCATTATACTCACGCAGTGTCTAAATATTCAAACCGGTAATGTCTGTTTGTATACAGGAATCAACCCACAGCCGTACCCTATAGACACCTTCTACCAGCCATTCGACTTGGTCACCTTCCAGTCGGGAGGGAAGACCTACATCGCAACAGCGGACACTGGAGAGTTCACGAGGTCAGCATGACGCATGCGCCATCTTGTTGTCTGTCGAGTGTGCCTCTGACCACCTGAACTGTGCAAATCTTTCATCCCCTTGTCTACATGGTCTGTCATCTGTCATCTATGTGTTTTTGACTACCTGCTTTTGTGCATCCTGTCTCAGTCATCATCGTCTTTAGCATCCTTTGGGCGAACGGATGGCCGCTTAATTAGAGGTTGGGGAAGGTAAGGCAGGGAGGAAGAGGAGATGAGAGAAGCTGACTCCGAGAAAAGTGAGGTGTCTAACTAGGTCTCACCCACCAACAACCTAAGAAAGGTCAGGGGACGACTTTTTCATCATGTACCTTTCTCTGTCACTGTGAATCTTACAGCTCACTGTATCTGTTGGTTTCCTAATTCTGTCAGCTACAGGTGGTTGTGTACGTGTAACATCCGTGTGTTACAGGCTTATTGTGCATTCATTACATATCGTGTTACAGACTCATTACACCTCCTGTGTTACAGGCTCACTCAGGTGGACGATGGCTGCGAGTTCAGTGAGGCATCAACAGGCCAGGAGTGGATCGCAGCAGAAGGTGGGCGATGTGGTGATACTGTGATTTGATACCATTGTTACTGGCCTTTCTAGCTTCTATCCACTCTATACTCTATACTCTATACTCTATACTCTATACTCTATACTCTATAGTGTCTGTCGACTAACGCAGAGGCAGTGTGTCTAAACTATCCAACCCGCCTAGTTAGATAGTGCTGATAGCATTTATTTCACATTTCTCACACAAAAGTGACAGTGCGGTAACTAAGACAAGTGACGTACCTCACCTGTTGTCTCTCACCTGTTGTCTCTCACCTGTTGTCTCTCACCTGTTGTCTCACACCTGTTGCAGGTTTCAGCAGTGCAGTGCCCACTGCCGACATCACGTTGCTGAGAGCAGCTCTGAGAGACACGTCTAGACTAGGTCTGTAACTCTGCACGCATGGGAGGATGGATGGATGGACAGATTTACACATTGCATATGTCTGTGATTTTGTTTTGTCTGACTACGTTGAAAGCTTTCGTCACAGGGTTTCAAAATCCCTCTTTTCAGTGTTGTGTACACGATAGAGTGAGTGTACATCACAAAGAGATACAAACACGCATCTTACCAAAAATAATCATCTCGTCAAGCATGCAGAGTTACATGTTATGTTTTTATAATACATATTTGTAATACATATTTGTAATACATATTTGTAATACATATCTGTAATACATATTTGCAGGCCAGATGGAGTTTTCACGCCTCAAAACTGCAGCTGACGGGTACAACGCCCTGGTGTAAGTGAGCTGATGTATTTAAAACTTGTGTGTGTGTAACAACTTAATATTATCATTATACATGGATACTGTACCGTCGTCAATGCTACACAATATTACCTACCTACATGTTAGTTGAATAAATAAGCTGTTAAAAAGTTCTTTCCTCCTGTTGACTACTTCTGTCTGTTTTGGTTTACTTTGCTCCTGCCTATCACGTTCTTATTCCTTCGAATGTTTCTGTGGACTTTACCATCATACCTAGCCTCAGAAGCCGCTCGTTCTTTCATGCGAGTGTGTCAGCGTGTATGTCTGCGTGCATTCCTACACTAGTCTCAGTCTGCTCGCTGCCTCATTCTCTCGCGTGTGTTGCAGGGATGGCTACGACCGCATCACTGGCTACGGAGGCCGCGGTCTGAGCATCTTCACCATCGATCCCCACTCCACCGGCGTCAGCAGCAAGGACTCGCACCACGTGCAGCGCGTGTACGACTCGGGCGACATCTTTGAGCGCATCTACACCGGCAACCTCGCCGACAGGTACAAGGCCGTCTTCAACTCGCAGATGGGGTCAGCAAGTGCTTTGCAGAACAGCCGCTTCGACATGGCCTCACCCGAAACGGTGATTTTCTTGTCTTTGATTCTTGTAGTTAGACATGCCCTCGTGCCCTATCATTAACGAGGTCAAAGGTCATTTTATGAGGTGCAGCTTTAGTGTGTGTTTCTAGTCTTAACATTCTGTTTTATGCAAAATATAATCTTTATCTCGATTGTTTATACACCATCCATATTCAGATATTAACACAGGCACCTAACCCTCTGAAGGGTTCAAATATTGTCACCTGTGGTGTTGATGACTTGTTCTTGCGGTGAGTTGATGAACTGTTGGTGACAGGGGCCCGCTCCACGTGCCATAGAGATTGGCACCATCAACAACCTCACGGTGCTGGCAGTGGCCAACGGTCAGGTGGGAGGAATCTACTTCTTCACAGTGGAGAGCGAGGGCAACAACGTGCCGATAGTTCGCTACGAGGGCTTTGTCCGGAGGGGCAACCCCGGGCTGTCCTGGAGCGAGGCCTACGGTCTGCCAGACGACTCTGTGGGCGAGCCGCTGACTAGCGACCTGCAGTGAGTCTCTGACTGTTTACAGACTACAGTCTACAGACTGATGATGTTGTCTACAGACTGATGACTGTCTACAGACTGATGACTGTCTACAGACTGATGACTGTCTATAGACTGATGAGGTCTACAGACTGAGGACTTTGTCTACAGACTGAGGACTGTCGACAGATGGCAGGAAATATGACCGGCACAGTACATAGACTCACGTCGCTTACAAAACATAACAAACACCAAGTATTATTAACAATTCCCTTCAGTCACTTCAGACAGGTGCTCCTGTCCCACACAGAGAAACAACAGCCTGATGTCAGGAATTCACCAGCCAGGATTGTTTACAACTTTATAAAACATTCCAGTCAGAACATATTAATCTCGTGGCCTTATTCCGAATAAATACAGGACAGGTTCTCTCCAAATATCAAGGGAGTATCACATTGCAGAATAAAACACGTAAGCAGACACTCATCCAGGGAATATTTTGTGTAGTCGGAATAATGCATAGTGGGATATATATAGTCAGTAAGCGCGCACAGGTAGGCACACACACAGACTGAAGGAAAGAGAAACAAGAAACAGTTCAAACTATCAACTCTTATTTTACATAATCATTAATATCTGCTCGCATGTTCGTTCGTGTGCGTTCATGCGTGCGCGCGCCCCTTCCCTTGTCTGTGTCGAAATGTATGTGTGCCATTTAGAGTCACCTTATATTCTTCTCACACCTGAAAATTTTCCTGTAATGTTATTTAAGCCTTGAACTTGAGTAAAGAATATTCTTTAAGATATTTACATGAAATTCTCCACCAGGCGAGACAGTGACGGACAGACTGACGGAGGACGGGTCGATGAAGGGATGAACTAATGTGTAAAATTTGTCGGAAGCTGGAACTGTATTATCCTGAAATGTATTCTGGTAATTCGCTGTATTCATATCCTTCTAGACTCCTTCTGTGTACTATCAGATTATTGTGATTTCCTTGTGACCTCTGACCTGTCACTGGTGTCACAGGTGGCTGACCACAGACCAGGGTCCGTACCTCATCGCACTCAGTGGTCAGGCCGGCGTTGTCAGCCTCTACAGCATCCACGATCCTTAATCAGCCTTTCTGCTGCCGATGAAGGCAGGAAGGATTAAACAGAACTATTCACTTGTAAACAATTTGTCTTTGATTATCATGAATTTTCAACTAAACGCCATTGAAAAGTCTGTTGTTTTAAATGTTCACTAGTTTTGGTCTGTTGTGCGTCTCTCTTTTTATGTTTGTTCTTGTGTGTGTGTGTGAGAGAGAGAGAGCGATAAATGAAAGAAGGTAGTTCAGCGATGGTGGGAGGGGAGAGGTGAGCGGTTAGATATTTATCTCGGGGTTAGCTATTCTGTCAGGAAACATCTCTATTTCACGTCCTTGCTCCTTGTAAAACTTGTCAGGTACCCGCTTTACACCCGATCAGCTAGGGAAAACACGGTGCATCACACGAGTATTCATCCTACTAGTGTCCTAGTCGTTTCCCTGATCTGTGTGTGTGAATGCGTGTTTGTGTGTTTGTGCCCGTGTTCGGATGTGCTTTATCGTCCACACCCTCCTCTCTTCCCTATGAGTGAAATTAGATTGTGGAATTTAGAGTAGTATATTTATGTCTGTGGGAGGGGAAGACCGGGGGTCAGACATCAAAAAGAGCCGTTATATCAAGGAATCACCACACTGTCGGTTATTCTGCGGCACTGTGCTCCTCATAGGAGCAACAAGGAATAAACTAAACTACTAAACTCCGGTATTCTTACTGGGGATATGAGTATTCCGACTGCTGCCCTCACTCAGAGTGAACCATCAACAGGGACCTGACCAGGTTTCTAATACTATTTTAGTCGTTATCTTTACATCCACGCTCAGACACACAAACACACCTACAAACACAAACACACACACACACAAACACACAAAGACACCTACACCTACACCTACACACACACACACAAACACACCTACACAACGGACCTACGTGATATACACTCGTCTGGCCGTTACTGTTACACGCGTTACTGTTCCTGGTGTGCACAGCGACAGTTCTGTTTGTGACTGCAAATTCTTGGTTTGTTTGTTTGTTTGTTTGTTTGTTTGTTTGTTTGTTTGTTTGTGTTGTGTTGGGGTTGGCTGGTTGGTTGGTTGGTTGGTTTGACGACCACCAGTGCAATGGTCTTGGTGGTACATGTGTGTGTGTGTTCATAGCGATGTGTGAACGCCTAGATATACATGACTGGCATCATACCCCTAACAATCGTGCACCCGTGGCCAGGAGCAACTTATTTGATGCACAGCTTCACACAGCTTCACACAGCTTCACACAGCTCATGTTGATATCATCGAAAGTGTGTTAGCGTGAGATTGGTATGAAGTAACCCTCAAATGTTTAATGTCCATATAACTACCACGTCATTTATTATTATTACTTATTTAATTATTATAATTACTGTTAATCTGTAGTTATTTGTGTTTTCAGCGACAAACAGTGCGTCCACCTGTACGTCTCTCTGGCATGGATAGGTCACAGGGTCACAAGCGTGACCTGACTATCACGATCTGGGTTTCCAGTTAACCGCTTAACTTCCTTCCAATCATCAAACCCCGCCATAGTTTTTCACCCTGAGTAGCAGAAATTAAATGCGTTTTTACATGTTGAAGACAAACTCTTATCACAGACGTTGTGCGCATGCGTGTGCGACAGGAAGCGCTGGGTCACAGTCCTCACTGGCGCCGCTCAATGTCCAGAAGTCACTGGCGCAGGTAAGTACAAGGCACATGTCCATGTGTTTAACTTTCCAAACTTTTTTGTGGTGAGGGGGGAAGACTTTCATCAGTAAACTGAAATACTGGCACAGCAATCAGGAGCTGAACAAATTGTATTTTTACATTTCATGTTGAAATCTTTTGTTAAAACTTGAATATGGCAAGTTTATTTTATGATGAAAGTCACAGAATGAAATGGAGGAAATAAATGGAATAACAAAAAAAGGAAAACGCATAAACTAATACATTGTTTCTTTCTCAACACACACACACACACACACACACAGAATACTAGTATTGTTTACAAGTATATTTTTTACATCTGTTTGTTTACTTGATCGATGTACTTCTGCCTCAAATATCTCGTGTCTCTAAGTTTTCAGTAACTGCCTTAGAGCCAACCAGTCTTTGTTCTCAAACTATTTTTATAGAATCATGGGTCTGACTACAAAAACGCCATATGGGCGACAGGAGACAGAGATAACACACTTAATCTTCTGAGTCAGTAGGTTATCATGAACAAAGTTGTTCTTACATGTTGAAATATATGATATGCGTCTATGTATAGAAGTAGTAGAGGTAGTACTATGGTGGTGATAGTAGAAGTAGGGTAGTGGTATTTAGTAGCGGTATAAGGGGTGTGATGGTGTAGTCCATGCACCGTGTAGTAAGGGTGGAATTGGTTTGCTGATATTAATATGTAGTAGACAGATAAGTTGTGAGGTAGAGCAGCTGTCATGGACGACTAGAAGAAGCATCCTCCATCCATACTACCATGACATTTTTGTCAAGATGTCAGGTGATGTCTTTACCTTTACAGAAAATCCTGGTCCTATGTCCTCTGAGTGTTCAGCTAGTGTCCTTTCCGGACGTAGTTTTACGTGATGAGTATTTCTCGTGATGAGTGGTCCCTGACTTGCAGCAGCCCTGACAACAGTCGCCAGATGGCCGTCCTGCTCCTTCTTTTGCTGTCGATGGTGGGAGGGTTGGATGCTGTGTCGCTGCGGCCCTCCGCCTTCCTCAAGTTGCCGGACAAGATCGGGTCCTTAAGGTTCGGGGTGGGGTCCGCATCGCACGCTGCCTTTGACGAGGAGAGGAGCATCCTCTACGTCGTCGGTATGTAGTAGTCTCCTGTAACAGCTTCATCACATTGTATTGGAGGTAGTCTCCTAAAACAGCTTAATTACTACTATTTAGTAGTCTTCGGTAATTGCCTAATTACATTGACATGGACTGGAGGTTTCCCGGTCACAGACCCCAAGCCTGTGGTTACCTAATTCTGGTGATGTCACATCCGGTATGTTCAGGGACTTATGGCGGCGTGCTGAACGTGGTGGACTTGGCGGACCCGGACAATCCGGTTCTTGCTCAGACCATCGGCTTCGACGCCGTGATTGACGGGTACCCGGACTCCATCGCCTACTGCAAGAGAAGCTACATCGAGCATCTGGCCATCAGCTTCGTGAGGACCAACACTCCGTCACCTGCCAGTGTGCGCTTCTTCAACCCATTGACGTCACCAACCGATGAAGTGGTCCGACTGTACAGTGTACCCGGTGAGACTACATACTGTGTATGGTATGACTGTACAATGTCCCCCTACATTGTATCGTGTGTACACTGTACCCGGGCAGTGATTGTACCCCGTATATGATGGAGGCAGTGATGCGCCCAGTCGTATTCACACCTTTTGCTGATTTTTGCTGCTATGTACTTGGTTGAAAAGTAAACAAATGTTTGTTTGTTCTGCTGTTTATTTCAGTCAATGGCTTCGACCCCACAGACCTGGCCTGGAGCAACGACTGCTCGCGCCTGGTGGTGGTGTCTCAGGGCCGTGTGCACCGGCTGAACGGCGTCTTTGATGACCCCACTGGTGACGTGGAGGTCATTCAACCTCGACCTGGCAACACGGCTGACCGCATCCTCATCCCCATCACGTAAAGCATCTACTTTGTCATCTGAGGTGTCACCTTTCATTGCACAAGTCACCTGCCCCTACATTGTATTTCATTGTCCATACCGCAGTATCGGGATGTCTATAACCTGTAGCCGTGTCCTGCATGGTCCGTTGACCAAAAGCATAATATTTATGTATAGGACACATGCTCGTACACGCATTTCCCCCACACCCACTCCCTAAACAAACTGATGTTCAGAATATGATACAATACAATCCTAGGAGTCCTTGTGCCTCTTGTTGATGCTGGTGATGGCTACCAGCACGAAGACTCTTTGCAATACATTTCTATACAATAAGGACCAACAGGTTTTGATCACTCGGGTGAATATTGCATACAGATGCAGGGAGGAGGCTTGTCTACATTGTCATGTGTTTCAGGAGCGAGAAGCTGGCAGCGGCAGGCGCCCGCCAGGTGTTCTCCAGGTGTAGCAGTGGCTCAGAGCTGGTCTCCGACCGCAGGCAAGACTACGAGCCCCGCTCCGTCACTATCGATGCCAACAACGTCGCCTACATCGCCAGCTCGGTGAGTGAGTGAGTGAGTGAGTGAGTGAGTGAGCGAGCGAGCGAGTGAGTGAGTGAGTGAGGAAGGGAGGGAGGGAGTGAGTGAAGGGTGATGAGTCATGAACCTGTGACTGACAATGTCAAATATTTGACACTGACAGAGAGAAAAACAAATGACAATACTGTTTTGTTTGTTGTCCTTACAGAAGAACAATGTCCTGGGGGGACTGAACTTAGAAGCTGCACTGTACGAACTTCAGTTCGTCCCTCAGCTGCTAAAATCATGGAGAAACCAGGGGATAGACACCAGCTCTCAGGACGGAGGTACCACACCACTGTCTTCCTCACTCTTTCTCTTTCTCTTTCTCTTTCTCTTTCTCTTTCTCTTTCTCTTTCTCTTTCTCTTTCTCTTTCTCTTTCTCTTTCTCTTTCTCTTTCTCTCTGAAGCGGTGGCAGAAATTATGAAAATACGACCAAACGAAGTCAATGGTGTTGTCAGACAACTTTTATCCTTTTCTTCAATTGCAAGACATGAAAGTAGCGACCATCTGTTTCATTTAGTTGACTACAGAATATTTAGCAGACGACAGTTTTTCAGTTAACTTATCAACATCGACATCGAGACTGAAACTGTTCTTCGACACACGAGGAGTAGGCTGGAGGAGGAGCAGGAGAAGGGGGAGTGTATCATCAGGTGTCAGGTCCTCTGTGCAGGTATCAACCTCCAGTCGTATCCCATCAACACCTTCTACCAGTCGGCGGCACTGGCCAGCTTCACGATGAACGGGGAAACATTCCTGGCATCTGCTGACACCGGGGAGTTCACAAGGTGAGCAGCTAGCGACTCATCTATTGCAAGATCACATCATTTGTTTACTTGTAGATACATGACATCTCACAGTCATTTGTTTACCTGTAGCTACTAAGTACCTCGCAGTCAGTTGTTTACCTGTAGATACATGACACCTCAGTCATTTCTGTCATCAGGTACAGCATCGCTGACGTGGGCTGTGATTTCGAGGAGTCTGTGACAGGCTATGACTGGCTTTACTCCATCAATAATGGTAAGCTGCAAATTCTTGTTCAGTCTAGCACACCATTTTTTTTCAGTTATAGGGGTGGGGCAGTATTATTAGAAGCATGCGGGTACGGGTACTGGAGAATTAGAGATTAGTCTAGCATAAACATGTGAGCCTCACAAACATCTTTTGTTACAGCCTTCGCAGGCAGCATGTCTTCCAGTGACCAGTCCATCCTAAGAGAAGCGCTTGGTAATCCAGCAAAGCTAGGTGAGTATATCTCGTTAATAGGTGAGTATTTTTCTTAGCTAGGTGAGGTAGCAGCTAGGTTTCTCTCGTAGCTATTGGGGTATTCCTCCCCGTATATGATGGTAGAGGGGGAGGACAGAAAACCAGAGAAAACTCCCGACAGCAGGCCCTGCCAACAGGTGTCACATACTCAGAGCTTCCTAACATGAGATCTGAACCCAGAACCTCTCACTGCAGTGGTGACAAGCGAGTGTTTTGTTCTCTTCACTGCAAAGTATACTCGTGAGATAAGTCAGTATCGGTCATCATATAGATGAATGTTCCTCATTTATAAGCTATACGGGTATCCCTCAAAGCTAGTTGGGAATCATTTATAAGCTAGATGAGTAACCCGTGTATCTAGGTGGGTATCATTCATACGGTAAGTTTTTATGTGATTATCCCCCATTCAAAACTTAGATGGGTATCCTTGATTCATAGCTCATATAATAAGTAGGTATCCTAAATAAGGTCTCCTCCATAAGCTAATCCATCATTCATAAAGTGAGTCTCAGTCAAATGTCTGAAATCTTATTTATTGTTTTGTTGCCTCCATTCCTCACTAACCTTAATGCCTCACGACTGCAAAGCTTTTCCCGCCTTCTATCTGTCGAAAAGTGATAATAGTTGAAATAAATCACAAATATTGTTGTCACGAACTGCCTAACTGTGCCTGACATGTTTAGTAGTAACAAGATTAAAGACTGTTTTTTGTTTTGCAGCTCAAATGAGGTTCACCAACTTAAAAACCGCTGCGGATGGCTACTCCCTGACTCAGTAAGTAAACACTGACATGAGAGTGTATTAAGATCTTTTGTCAACAACAATCACAGCTGTACCTTCAAAGTGTGAACAAACAATTAGTAAGATACAACAGTGTAGGGTCATTAAGCATTAAGCCAGTACTCCCCTGTAAGACAACTCTACAGTCTGATGTTTTTTCTCAACAGTTTGGAGTGAAAGGAGTTTATGTAAGACACTCCCTGTACTTACTCACTTCTTACTGTTTAGGGAAGGCTACTCGCACCTCACTGGCTACGGTGGACGGGGGATGTCTGTGCTGCGGGTGTCCACACAAACAAGGGTGTACGACTCGGGGGATCTGTTTGAAAGAGTATTTACAGAAGCCAGCACCCCGAGTGTGTACCGAGAACTTTTCAACGCCAGACTGGAGGGCGGCAACGCAAAGCCAACAGACTCCGTCGACCAGATGTCACCAGAAACAGTAATTATACTTAATTAATAATTATAATTACTTCTGAGATAGACTATGTCAGCTTAGCATCTTCTTTGCTTATTCGTTAGCTCTGCCTACTCTCTGAGGATTTTTCTATCAGTCTTCCCTTTTCTCTCTCTACATGCCAAAATATAAATATTATTTTTACTGTAGCCATATATTTTGAACTTATAATTATTTTCTAACTCAACTCTCTACAGAAACATCGGGGTACAGCCTTCCGAAAATAAAGACTTTGCCGTTGGTTTCTTTTTTTCCCGCGATAACTGTCGTAATGAATGTTGACATGTTGTTGTGAGTTATGATGTAGTCAGTATTTATTGTGTTCTCACACAGGGCCCGAGGCCATCAGCTATAGCAGTTGGTCGAGTTGACAACGACACGCTGTTGCTCGTGGTGTCTAACGGCAACGTGGGCGGGTTGTACACCTTCACGGTGGACACGAGGGACGCGCTGCCCAACCCAGTGTTCCAGGGCTTCACAAGGCGAGGCAACCCGGGGCTGAGCTGGGACGAGGCCTACAGGCGCAACGACGACGCGGTTGGAGAAGCGGACGTACAAACAATAAAGTGAGTACATTAAGTGCGGCTACAACTACATTACAGACACACATAGCAACATCAGACACCATGACACGTAGCATCATCATACACCAAGTCAGGTGGAGTTGTTGATGTTTACCGATGTGGTCACAGGTGGCTGAACACCAACAAGGGTGCGTACGTGGCTGTGCTGGGCAACGTGGGCGGCATCCTCAGTCTGTACAAAGTGACTCCCTAGCAACCCTGAGGTCGGCCAGCCAGTCTTCAACCAAGATGTCAGCCCGCCTACCCTGTGAAGTGATTTGTTGGGGCACGTGACCCTAGACCGGCCATTCTGGCAACATGGACACAGTTGTTGGCGACTGACAGTTCTTGTCCCCATTGTACAGAAGTGAAATATATATATAGTCGTTACACGGTTTTGCCTTCGTGTGTGACAAATCCTGTTTGATACAATGATATCTATGTATGTATATTATTCAATTTCATCATCGTATACATCCAGCGCTTTTTTCATTCTTTTTTTTTTCCTATTTAGTGACCCCTTCCTTATCAATTTTTCTCCTTTAGTTTTAAAACATAAAAGCAGAAGATAGCGTATCGCACACGTATAAATACACTCTGACATACTGGAATACACAAACACAGACTATTTGACACCATGACCCACGAGGTCAGATCGTGACGCTATCAGTTCAAAAGTAAAGAAAACCCGGTGACGTGCAGCCAGACGACCCGTCCCCAGGTCATGGGTCACAGTATTATAGGTCACAGTGCAACAGGAACATGTCCTGGTATTCCTACACTTTCCAGACAAAAGAATCCTTAAATGACATCTGTTTTGATTTTCATGATACTGTGCTAAACAGTTTTTAATTGTTTTTGTGTTTTTTTTAGTTTGAGGGAAATCAGTTTGCAAGGACGAGAATGTGCAGGTGGCAGGGTAAAAAAAAAATCTTTGGTATTTGCGCTCGTGAAAATGCTCGCCATGACAATAGGTGAGAGAAATGTTAGCATTCACGTTACACTGATTTGTCCACCAGCTAAAAACACACCAGAGAAAATAATAAAAGTAACAGCAAAGAAATATCAGAAATACTAAACATTTATGTGTTGAATTGAGGAAAGCATTATCGAGAGTTGTGGGTTAAGTGAAATGCACAGGTGATTCTGAGCAGATGTACCAGTGGCAGCTTCAATATGCCCTATGTCATGTAATGGTTGTCAACAATATGTTTTCTCTACATTTCATTTCAATAAATACCATTAACATGTCATGGAAATATTGACACATTATGCAGAGAATTCAGGTTGAACCAGGTTTTAATAACTTATCCACACTTTGTTCACATCCAACACAAGTGTAGTGACCGCGGAATGATGATCACACGTGACATGGCGAGAAGATAAACAGTCAACAGCTCAGTGAATAGCTGCAAAACGTTTGTTCTCAAATGTTGTCTGAGTCTGAGTTTCGCATACATAATTATTTTATTATCCATCAAAACTATAAAATAAGTCTACAGATTTTAAAATTGTTACTTGGAAGCTATTTAAATATGGTACACAATGCCTGAAACAGTTTGTTTCTCATTTGTCCAAGTTTCGAGTGGATAAGTAAAACCACGAGACATATAATAGTAACCCACTTAAGAAGTTAAATATTTTTAGGCGTCCAAATACTTATCGCACAGAAAGGGAAGTAATCCCAAAAGCTGCCGTAAAGCGCTCATTGATTATGTCCCTTGTCTAATGTCACAGAATAGTGTGTCGACAGCAAAACCTCAGCTCTCTAAGGTCTGCACTCTAAACATTGCTTTCAAAACAATGTATTGCTACTAAGTTTCTGCGAAGACTGGTTTAAGCAACTACCTGGTGTGGCCGAATCACAAAGGCATGCAAGAGTGATAAATCTGAGACTGGTTGTATCTGGGTGTAACTGGGTGTAACCTCAGCAGCGTTACGTCTTAACGTAAAATGATTGAACTACCCTGTCTGTCCTTATACACCTGAAAGTGAACAAAACTTTCTCTTTGGACCTTATTTTTCCAAATTACGACAATTTTCTCACTAAATAAAAAAAAAAAAAAAAAAAAAAAGTAACGATATCGGGAATGTTTATTTTAATATTTTCAAAACTGAGCGATTTTCACAACTTCATAACATGACATCAGGTGTCGTCCTGGGATGGCGACTACAGTGTTCATGTTCACAGACCGTGTCAGTCTGTCAGTCACAGAAGAATGGGTTCGACGCCCCGTCGGCATCAACGATCATCCGTTTCCGGTACACGGCACCTCTGGTCTTGGACACCTGTAGTATCGCCCCGTTACTGTCCTTGTTCTCCACCAGCATCATCAGAGCATCAGCAACTTCTCTCGGACTGTGGAGGCAAGAGTAGGTCTTGACATGAGAATGATGGCATACTGAAACTGTGACAACTCTCTTACTACTGTAATCATGACTGGTGTGTGTTGTGTGTGCATGTATCTCAATCTATTTTCATGTGTTCATGTCTGTAGACCTACTTTCTTATGTGAACATCTTTCCGCATACATCTTAAACAAAACATGATACATCATTCATCAAAAGATGAATGTCATCATCAATATGAAAATTATTGTTGTCTTTCGTTGGACTACTGGATGACCGATGTCAGTTAAACATTATTATTACTGATATGTATTTGGATTCGAAGCATGGAAGTTGGGAACGAACCTGAGCAGAAGTTTGTTGGGGTTGCTGTAGGCGGGGATGTCGTTGATTTGACCTTCCTGTAGATTGCGCCGTAGGTCGGTGTCACATCCGTCAGGACACAGACACGCCCAGCTCACACCTTGCTTGCCATCCTCCATGATCGCCTGCCACACGACAGGTGGTGTTGTCAGCAGAGCAGAAAATTTATTGAAACAACATGACACAGTTATCTTACTGATTATCATCTCTTCTACTCTTGTCTTCATTTTTCATTTTCTTTTATTCCTTTCATGATTGTATGTGTATCTGATTGTTTGTCACGCAGTCTAGCAGTGTGTCTGTGTGTTCGTATGTCTGTAGGTATTGAGCACACGTAAACTGATTTCTTTTCAGACGTTGGCATCACTCATCGTCACCGAGTCATGCAATGCTAGGGTCATAAGGTCAACGTACTCACAGCCCAGCTCAGCGTGAACCCGAGAACAGCATGCTTGGTGGCCACGTACACGGGGAAGAAATGTTCGGAGAAAAGACCTGCAGAAGAAAAACAAATGCATGGAAGTGTTCTGATGAATGACTTCACAAATATCTGGAAAAATGATTTGACAAATGACTAGACAAAAGAATGGCGACAACTAACGGTGTGAATAGACATGTATTATTCGGTCACTGAATCTGGGCAAGAGAAAACAGAAAATCGTGGGTGGGTAACGAACAAGAGTGAACTGGTAGTTCACTGAGTTGAACAGAATGAAGGATGATACCCACCTGCAATGGACACCATGTTGACAATCACCCCGCCCTTCCCCCCACGTGTCTTGTCCATGTGGTCAAAGGCCAGTTGACAGCCGCGTATAGTGGCCCGCTGATGGACAGACACCACAAAGTAACTTCATCAGTAGTTTTCTCATTTTTTGTAAGAAATCCTACACTTTATGTGAAGAACTGAGAACCTAGCATTCCCACAAACTTCAAAAAAAGCTGACAAAATCATCGCGTGATGCATCCAGACATCCACCCTGTCAACACTCGCGGGTGGAGAAGAAAAAGGTCGCAAGCTGATGCAAACGATTTGCACCTGACTGCGCCAGTCAACATAAGAATATGCGAAGAGAGAACAGTGAAGAGTGAAGACAGAACAAGAAAGAACAGTGAAGAGAAATCCTGTGGAGAGATATCGGCAGGTGACCTACATCTTGCATGCCCGTGACCTCACGACCCCGTTGTGACATGTTCAGTGCGACAAATACCTGTGCAGCTGACTACAAGGTAGTCAAGGTTGGGTAGCATGGGATCATTGGGATGCAGTACTCACCGTGTTGATGTCCAGCATAGTTTCCCAGACCCGCTCATCCATGATGCCTGCATTGTTGACACAAATCTCCACTGCCCCCAGCTTGCTGACAGCCTGCTCGAACACATCTGTAAATGGCGATAAACAGGTTTACAGCCAGGAGTCATTACATGCAGCAACAGTGAAACAGCCAGCACAAACTTTAACAAAAGTAAATATTGTAGTTGTAGTAAAAACTCTGAACACTAGACCTTTCTGGGCGCCCTAATTCCTGTCCCCATAAAAATAATAAGAAAAAAGATAAATTATAATTATGGAGGTACTCTGTAAACATATTTACCTTGTAAACCATGATTAAGGTACTCTGTAACTATGGACTATTTGCTACCATGGACCGTTATTAAACTGTTCTGCAAACATTACTGAGGTACTCTGTAACCATAGACCGCTATAGAGGTACTCTGTAAATATGGACCATCATCGCGGTACTCCGTAACCATGGAGATTGATTAACGTACTTTGTAAACATGTGTTATCGTAGTCCTGTGTAATCATGGATCATTATTTAAGTACTTGGTAAACATGGACTGTTGTTGAGGTACTATGCAACCATGAAAAGAAGATAAATAACTAGTTACAATCGTGTATTTTTTTTAAATTGTGTGTGAACGCTTCGTGCACAGATAATTAATGCCGATGGCAGCACTCACAACCTATGACAGAGGGCTGTTGGTTTACTGCACCTTTCAGCTGAGAAGAATTAGTGACGTCACACTGCGAGAACGTCACGTGGCTTGCACCATAAACTTTTTGCAGTTCCTGCTCCGTTGCTCGGCCATTGCTCTCACTGATGTCGCAGAAAAATACCTACACAGACAGTTACTTACAGATCAGCCAAAGGTGCAGATATTAATTAAAGTGTGAATCCTGTGGAAGTGCTGCCTGTGGCTTCCTGTGGAGTATTTCTGGGTTTTAGAGACTGGTGGCGAGATGGACTTGTGTGGCCTGTAAATGGTCAGAATGCGACTGTTGTCTCGAGGACGACACTCCATTACTCCGTCTTCACTGCGCAAGTTTCAGTAAAGGGTTAATCATTATCGTCAACATCAAAACTTTCTACACCATGCGAACAGACGACAACTGACGACTACCGCCAAGGGCTTCGCGCGGGTCAGAGCCTAAGGACTCGCGAGACGAATAGTTACACGAGGTGAGGTGTGACCTGCAGCGAGTACACCTGCAGACAGGTAGGAGAAGACAAGAAAACCGAAAAATAATGGCTGCCACGTGACATGCTGCATCTCGTGCTTACGTCACACCTGCCGATCGACTGCAACTTGTCAGCGCGAGTTCTGACGTCAACATTGATCTGGGAGAGGGAGAGGCTCGCTGAACCTCCTTACACCCATGTGTCTGTGTGTATCAGTGTATGTCTGTGTATGTGTGTATGTGTGTCTAAGGTGACTGAGTCAGGGCCTGCAGATCGAACACACCAAGGCTCGAGGCCTACAAACTCGTGTTTTAGCAGATTTATGGGGCCAAGGAGGCACGTGCAAAATCGTTATGTGGTCAGGCAGGATAATCTAAAATTATTTCCATTCTACCTCTTTCCTGCACACCTGCACTTTTCCAGATATGTGTTGGTAAGTCTCCATTATTCACGATCCATACCTGCATTTCTCCATGAATTCATTTTTATTTTATATAGAGAAAATGGTTGCTAGGCAGCAAACAATTCAGTCAGGCGGGCTAAGTGGTTGTGTAGTGTCAGTTCATGAGAGGACACAGCACAGCTTCAACAGTTTCTATGCTAATATGCAGCTTCACGCTCCACTGACCATGCACTGTGTCACAGACCCAAGTGTCCATGACTCCTACAGCAGTTGCCGGGTGGAATTCTAAAGCCAGCTGTTGAACGAAAGGCCACCATTTTGTGTCGCTATAAAGCTATACTTGACGATTGACAATAATGTTTCATTAGAATATCCAGGATCCTCCCAGCTTGCAGACATCTTACTATGTGTCAGTGTGCCACTACACTTATTCTGCTATTGCTCTGCTGCCCAGAAGAGATGGTATCATCTTTTAAAATAAATGTGACATGCAAGTAGAGAGAGAGAAAAATAAGAATTCAATAAATAACTTATCCTCTTAGGAATAACAGTTAAATTACAAACTCAAACAACAACAAAAACAACAACAACAACAACAACAACTAGAACAATGTTTTCAGTCATCAAAGGTATTATCTAAGCACCTATCCAGATGGTCCATGAGATTCTATATTACAACACAGACACTCAAGTAAAAGAATCGGGTTATAGTTTTTCAGTAGTGGTTCATCATTTGATTTACAATATACACAATGGCTTATTTACAAAAGCAACCTACAAACACTCTTCAGCAACTAGTGGTCTAGATGCAAGAGGAGGAGATCAGAAGAACAGCAAATAAACAAAGGGCTGGGAAAGAATTAGTCAAGTTAGTGAGTAGAGGAGATTATTAAGCTACTACAATTATCTGTGATGACTAATATGTTCTGTAAGGAGTTCTGCCTTTTGTTGGTTCAGCCTTTGTGTTTGTGAGAGAACAGAGAGAGAACAAGAGTTGTGATTGTACCTAAATGTTGGTTTTGACCTGTTGGATGGTCGAGATGGTGCAACTTGTGCACCTGTATAGTTATACAGAGACTTTATTGCTTCTGTGACAAATAAAACTGCACTATATTGTACAAGGGGTTTAGATTTAAACATTTGCTCTATTTATTTTATGATGTCCTTCTAAATACACAAAAGGACACGTGCATACATTTTTTTGAATTTTAAAGAGACAGCAAAATGATTTGTATACTTTTTTTAGTGTAGAGTGATAGAACATGACAACACATATGGGAGTGATGTCAGAGTGTTTGGGTAAGTTTTGGGGTTATTGATACATGGAATATAGATATATAATCTTTACACCAGAACACTTCTTAAATAGTTATGAGATCCTAAATGAGATGTTTATTCATCATCATAAATTGTTGGTTATATATAGCTTCTATAGAACATTTTTTTACAAGTTTGCTTTACAAGTTTCAGCATGATAGTAGCTATAGCATCATACTTTATTACTTCTGGAGCTCAATCTGCTTTGCTTTTTTTAATCAACAACTTAATTAACATTTCTTTCTCTGAGAATATTCCCAAAGAATATTCCCAAAGAAACTTAAACGGAATGGTCTATTCAATGTTTTGAAAAATAGACAATGTAGGGCAACAGCTATTGTGAAAACGAGCAGCAGCAGACTGGTATCTTTATAATTATTCATGAGTGTGGGGCTCTCCTGTGCTCGGTGTTAGATCACGCGACATTTACATCCAAATATAAATTTTATCCCCACATACAAATCATGCAGTTTTACAGAGAGAACTTAGCGCACTTCCATTTAAAATCTGTAAAATTTCCCCGTGCTTAAGTGAAAGCGAAAGTGAAAGGTAGCGGTTTATTACAGCGGACTAAGAGAGAGATGCAATGGGGGAGAGGGGAGGAGGAAGGGATTGAGAGACTGCTGCACATGACAAACTGGGGGCCTACCTTAGCTCCTCTCGACAACAATATTTCCACGATGCCTCGCCCCAGTCCTCTGGCACCTCCCGTCACAAAGGCCCCCTTGTCGCTGACGTTCATGGCGGTCGCCACTGGTGTGTGAGTCAAACAGATGCAGTCAAGCGACAAGTGCTAGAGTCAGACACCCGGAAACCTGCTGACACCGCACACCGCACTCTCGCAAACTTAACTCAAACACAAACGGCATTACAGTACACACTGAAGTCACTGTCCTGCTGTGTACCTTTGACCTCCTTACCCTTAACCTATTTGATAACATCGCGTCTTTGACCTCCTTTCCCCCTTCCTTGCAGCTGCCCCAGTTGGTCAGGTCACGTACAGCACTCGTGTATCCCATAATACATAGATCGACATGGTCTCCCGTTATTTTAGTCTATAATGGTCATGGTAGAGTACAGTCTTACCACAACTCAAGGATCGCTGTAGAAGAAGCCGCCGGTGTCCCTCTAGTGATCGGCGGTTGGACGACCGTTGCAAGCTTTGATGCCGGAAGACACGCTTCCCTGCACAGCCACCAGGGCGGTACACGGCGCGCGTGTAGTGTGCAGTCGTCGCACGCCAGCCTGCACTTGCACTGCATCGACCTACATTCTATGTGGCGCTGGGGTTGCTGACAGCTCTGGTTCGATACCCGGTTAGCGCAGCAAAACTTGCCCCAGTTGAACCAGCTGGCGCCTCGATCGCTTCTCAGTTTGGACACCTGTGCTCTCATTACTGGGTATCTGCTTGCTCTCAGTGTAGCTACACATGAAAGTATAAACATCGTATTATTGAAACACTAACTTAGAAAACTTTAGAATTGAAGCTCCAAAGTTCAGTAGCTGTTTTATTCCAATTAATGATGTCTATGCGTACACTAACCACTAAATTGCCTTCACATTGTTGAATTCAGGTGGGATGGGGAAACCAGTCCAGTAATATTTTGTCAGCAGGTGTTTACTGTTACCAGTGTATAATGAGGCACTGTGTCAAGTTCTGTTGCAGCCGTATCCATGCTGACAGCTTTACTAGGTATAACATATGTGCCAGCGCTGACAAGATAAGATTTAAAATAACGAGAAAAAAAAAAAAAGATTTATCAGTGTTTTTTAACGATACTGTCTTAGACGCCTGTCATTTGTCCATTGCAATGTTGGATACTGCAGATCATTTTGTACCATCTGTGTTCAGTGTGCTTCGCCAAGATAGCTGCCTCCCTCAGTTCCCTAATTGTTTCTGGCATTAATGTTGGTTGTGCCTCATCTCTCCCATGGCACCACGCAAATACCATTCTAATAGTCTCCAGCTTTTTAATAGCATATTTGTGTATAGTACCCTTGTGGTGTATTGGTGGTGAAAATGTCTTGCCTCCTATATCCATTGTTTGAGGTTTGTTGCATTTGTAAAACCTAGATTTCTGTAGTGCAGCCAACAAACCTGGACTTTGTAGATTATGTGCCACAGACATTAATGTATTGACACTGTTTACACGGACAAGAAAATGACGGACTGGTCAAGAAAGTTAGGATACTGCAATAGATTTGAGGTAACCTCATAAAACTTTGTTTAGGCGATTTAAGGTGATTGTCCTTTTCCTTTCTGTCTACTTAATGACCGCGAATTACATTTCCTATCTGGCAGCCCGGTATACAACAGCTTACGAGAGAAATATATCCTTACAATTTTAACAACTCTTTACTATTACCATTAAAAAATGACCTTGTAATTATAAAGTCAGCACCGATCCTTCTTAATTTTTTTACTGTTGGAACTAGAGATTAAATGTCATGCTGTGGACAGGCTGTATCTAGAGTCCTGTGTACATAAAGCACCAGTCTGTTTACATGTAGGCCACGCACACACACATCGCCACTCTCCGCTTTACTGATAAGATACACAGCCACTCATGTCATATTTGTTCATCTACATTACTTGCATAAATAACCCTGTCCTCTCAGGTGACCCTACATGTTGTGTAGATAAAATGGTAAAACGGAGTTCATGCAGTCTGTGTGTGTCGCCGAGAGGCAGCGGTAACAGGGCGACCACTCTGCTAGGCCTGTCAGAAATGTTTAGTAGGATTAGCGTCCCTTTTAGCACGCTCAGTTCATGTTCCTTCCATTCTCGTTCTCTCTCGCGCGCGCGCATAAGATTAATAAACAGGACCATTTAAACGGAACATACAAGACTGCAATAGAAATACAAAGCAGAGAGAAGAAGTAAGAAAAGGTAAAGAGAAGAGTGAAGCTTAAATAGAGAGATTGCTAAAACACTATAAATAACAACCAACACGACATAAATATCTAACAATTTAAAACACACACAAATACCTACACTTCGGAAATGACTCGACTTTTTAAAGTTAAAATATGGAGCATATCTGGAACGATCGAAGAACTGTTTGATTAAATAGAAGAATGTTATTGTCTGTCGTATCTTGATTTCTCTGTCATCTGAACTCCTTATCCCCTGAGTCGTTGTGTAGTTCCTAAGACCTGCATCGCCAGTCCCTTATCGCCGAGCGCCTCGTTCACGTACCCGGGTACCGCACGCTGGGCTACAAGTGGCATCAGCCGGCGATTAAGGGGAGGCATCCTTGTCTGTAGACTAAAAACTACAAATCGCAATCAGGACTTTAAACTCGTCTACCCCTTCCCCACCCTCCATCTTAACAGCTGACGCGTTTCTTTCTTCCTCCTTTCTCCTATCCGGCCCTCCAAAAAAGCGAATCCTTCTGCTGATAGGAGGGAAAGCAGGGGAATTAGCAAACAGCTGAGCTAGAGGGATTTTATGGACGACACTTGGCTCGTGCGCCCGTCAGCAGATCACCACATAAAACATTCTGGTGGCCGATAGTCTCCCTTGGTCTTCGCTGCTCGCCCTTTACAACTGAAGCCTGGGTCTGTGCCCCCCGTGCCCTTTGCGTTACAAGATTACTAGACGGCCTGGGGCACGTTATTCCTGAGGCAGAGGCTGAGACGATAGTTATTACTGGAGGACAACTGAGAGAAGGGCAGAGAAGATGAACGTGCGGGTTCTCGTCCTCACCACTGGTAGGAGAAATTTTTGGGTGCGCAGTTTGGAATTCCCTGCCAGCACATTTAAGGCGCAGGCCACTTAAAAACATAAAACAAATTTAAAAAAACATAAACCTCATATCTTTCCGAAAATAGTGAACAGATTAACTCTCTTGCATACACATGCAGGTGTGTGTATGTGTGTTGTTGTTGTTGATGTTCTTGTTTATTCGGTGAGTAGTTTCTAATTAGTGTTATTGTTTTGGAACTTTAGACTGATTATGTATGCAAATGCCTGGAACTTTAAAAAAAAATCAGTGGTACAATATCATTTGTGATATGTAAGACTGGAATGTGTAACTTTTGCAACTGTAGTTTTTTTTCCGTCTCTCACTTACCGTGTTTTCATCATTTGTTCATGCTACATTTAAAGGAGAAAATGCGACCTTTTTTCTTCATCATTTTGATTACTTCCTTATTAAAGACGAAAGTCAAGGCTTTACCAAGCTCATTCTTTAAAACTTGTACATGAATGTCACTCATTTGACATTTGTGATGGCGACATCTGTGGTGAAGCTTATTGGGTTTGTGTCCCTTCATTTCAGACTTTTTATCCTTCCAAATGCTGCATCAGTTGTATTGTAAAATGAGATTCGTGTGCTCACTGTATCGAAGTAATTTTTTTATTACTTTCTTAGATTATTATTGAAATATGTTAGACTTGTCTGATACAGATAATATGAATTTTAAAATTAATAAAAGAGGAAAAACACTTTGGAGCAAATAGATTATTTGTGGATTGAGTTACTACACAATGACATTTGTTATAAAATGTATGACACTTTCTAATACATTATGATAATGATTTCTGGAACGAAAATAACATGCAGGAAAAGCGAACAGATTTCGCCAAAAAATCAGAAAGATAAGAAAGTCTGACAATTACAATTGTTTATTTACGAGGCTGGTATAATAAGCAAAACAGATTTAACATCCAGCCTTCACACTGAAAAGTGGGTAAATAGTCCACTAAATTGCTAGACAGCAATAACAATTTATTACAAGAAAGAAAATTGTAAGATTAAACTATCACAAGAATAACAAGTAGTTATTGACTCGTATTTGCAGGATGTTCCTGAAGTCAGGAACAACTTTACCAACAGTTTCATCAATGCAGGGTCCTCGTGCTCGGCTCACCAGTGATGGATAAGAGACATCGGGAGAAGATAAAAGGGTTTGGTACAAATATTTCATTAATTCTTGTCTGAAGCAGCTTAGTGCTTTTCTTACAAATGAAGAGGGAGGCTTTTCCAAAGGATGCTCCCTAAGTATTTAAAGCTTGACTTCAATAGTTTGGTTTGTCAGGGGGAATTAGTTCGTGTATTTTAGGTTCAAACTAACAAAGAGGGTCTTGGGAACAGTCTGCCTGTGTGTATTTTGCTTAAAAAAGGTGATTGTGTTCTATTTTAACCTGGCTGTCAGTGAAGAAAGAAACAAAGAAAAACACAGCTGAATGGTTTATTCCGAATGCTATTCCTTCTCCTCAATAACCTGTCGCAATACAAAGAGTATAACGAAAAGAAAGACGGCCGTTTCGCCATTAAACCAGTTCAAAAGATCTTCAAAGCAACGGAAAAGCAAATGAAAGAAGTGGGAGGGTTCTCTGCTAACTGCTCGTCACGTGACGTGGTGAGGAGGTCAAAGGGGTTGTACCCCTGTTCATCACACAAGACCTTCTGGAGGGGACCAACGGCGAGGTCAATGCCGATGTCATCGAGACGTTTATAGACTCGGGTGAAGCTGACTGATCTCTTTCATCTTTCATCACAGTGCAGATACCACTTGAACTCTGAATATATCTATATTATCAGTGTCGTTACTGATGACATTGCGCTAGTATTTTATGAGATAGATGTGGGTGAGGAACCGATTGTCGACTGATTCTGTGACTCACTCACGGAGGGAAGCAGGTGTCGAGAGGTCAGACGCTGTCGAAGTGAGTTAACCTCTGGTGTACACTTAAGCCAGCTACTGGGAAAGCAGTTCTAATGTTCGGCTTCCCAGCCCACCCTTACACCCACTG
>SRHC01003377.1:781113-841013 GCA_004794325.1 Pomacea maculata | reverse complement strand
ACTGTTGTTCGGGAGAAGACTACGCACCATGGTCCCCACAGTACCATCTCAGTTTTCCGAGAAAAAGGAAAAAGAAAGGAAGGACTTTCAGAAGAAAGACGAGATGCAGAAGATGAAATATAAACAGAACTTCGACAGAGCACACCGTGCCAGATCAGCCGCTGAGTTGGAACCAGGTCAGCCAGTTTGGGTGAAGCCAACCCAGACACCAGGGACAATCATCAAGTCTCTGCCCAACAGGTCATATGAGGTAGAGACTCCCTACGGTCGCCAACGACGCAACCGCCGTCTCTTGATTCCCAGAGATCCCAATCCAGAGAATCCCAGACCTATACCAAAGACTCTGTCGTCCCTTATTCCAACAAACCCAAAGTCCGAAGAGGATCTCGACCCCTTGTCTGATACAGACTCAGATGATCCAGACATTCCTGTTGCCAATCCAGAGCCATGTTCAGGAGCCGCAGCCAGGAAGGCGCCAGCGTCCAAAGTCATCGCTCCTCCAGTTCAGCCTGTCAAGACTACCAAGAGTGGTCGCATCATCAAGATCCCACAGAGACTTGACTTGTAAATGATTGACTCGAATCAAACGCACATAGACTTGAATAGGAAATTCAAGAATATTAAAATTAATGTTAATTAAGTTATATTGAAACGTTAATGTCCATTTTAAGTAAAGAAAGGGAGATGTGACATAAGGCAAGTGTTGGCCTTATTCCCAAAATGAACAATCCGTAAAAGGTTTAGTTCCGGTTAAGAGATTTAAATATACTTGGGCGGGAGCCGACATGAAGCTGTCTCTTGTGTGTTTTCTAACTGGACAGTTTAATGAGTGCCACCTGTAATACCCACAAACCAATAACACAACACCCTGCAGTCCCCACAGGGAGTCTGGTGTGCAGACTGTCCGTGAGGTGGCGCCGCTAGCGGGAGCGCGCGAAATGTGGTAGAGAGCGACAAGGGGCCGTAAGCACGTTCACTGCCCCGGTCCGACGCATCAAAGAGCGAGACGTGCGTGTGTGCGTGCGGGCAGACAACTTCATGCACGTACGTCTTGCAGGCGGACGACACGACCTATTGCCGGGCATCACGTGTCACAGCATGAACTTGTGCTACTGGACTGCTCGCAGACAATTTTTTTCCAGTTTACTACTAAAACGAGGCTGGCGTGTACAAAGCTTCCGGTTTAGTCACATTCATTGTTGAGGCTCGCCGAGACTAACAGCGGAGAAATTCACCAGAGTCTCGGCAGACAGACAGCAATCAACCTATACACGTCGGTGGTCACAGTCTCTCTCTCACTCACACACACACCATCAGAAGCTCATCTCAAGACATTTTTAATTAGTGCTAAATGATGATGATGCATTTTGTGCAGTTATAAATCTATCGTTAACCTAACATCACCAATTTTATTCGACATTGTTAATAAGAACTCTAAGCTGATATTTAAATCAACAAAGAGCAAAAGAACATAAACAAACATATTATTTTACCTTGATTTCAATACTATCTTTTTTAAAATATTTTAATTTCGAGGTAATTTTATGCATTCATGAGCTCTGCCTGTTAAAAACTTTTCTCGGCAAGAGATTCTGCGGTTTAGCGGTTGTGCCGCAGCATAAGCAGAGAAGACATGATGAAAAGAAACATTCACCATCATCAAGGCGTTGGACAGACCACCCACGCCACCAACAACTACCATTACCTGCCCAGATCAGACCAGGCGATAATTTTCCGCCTCGGGACGGGGCACAACAGACGAAAGGACCACCTTCACCGCAAGCTCCCCCTGGTGTCAGCCCCGAGGTGCTCCTGTGGACACAGAACAAACCACGGAGCACATCCTGGTGTAGGTACCTCTAGGAACTGAGGGCGGAGGTCAGATCCTCATCAACGCTCTCGACACGTTTGAACATTTTGTTGTCTATAGTGTTTCTGGAAGCCGCCTAGAAGATCGTTCTGGAAGGATTGGCAGTCCGCAGCCACGTTCACCAGGCCAGTGGCAGGAATTCGTGGGAAAAGTCAAGTCAGACGATGTTGACTTACCCATCAAGCGCGCCGACCTCCACCTACCGCACAGGTGTGCTGCGACCTTGCGACCCATTAATAACAATTTGATGCAGCCAGGTATAAACTGGTCCGCGGGGAGCGTGCTGACACGCACGATGTTAGCCATGCAAACGATGGTCCATTTTGTCCTGGGGTCAAAGATCACGCGTCTTGGCTCATCTCTGGCTGTTCCAGCAAGTCGTCTTGCCGATTCCTCCCGCTCCTGTCGCTGCACGCGGCTCACGCACGAGCGAGCCGGGCTGTTTGCCCGCGGCTCCGTCTTTATCTAACAGATATCAGTTTCGCCACTGTATCTCAGCTTCAGACCCTCGGGTCATGTGACCAGTGAGCAAGATGGCCTCTCGCGCCGTGAGATCTCGCGTGACTAGGAATCATTAGCATGGCGGCTTGTCGACATCGCCTCGCAGATCCGAACTCCGATACATGGCGGGGTCCGTGTCTCGGCCTGACCCGAGTAACAGATCGTGGCACCTGGCGGTAGGTGGCGCTGTGGCCTGCAGGTGGGCCCTGTATGACATCACTTTGTTGGCCGCGGAAACTGACCTGCGAGTCGTGACACCTTCCCCATACAAACGCGACCAGCGTGTAAAATGCGAACCGCCACACACAGTGCTCCTGAGCGGTACATTACCTGGCCAGGTACATTACCTTTGCCAGGTACATTACCTTTGCCAGGTAGTCGCCGTCATAGTCCAACGTAACCGTCGCTTAGTGTCAGTAACACGCAAGTGTCTACAGAAAGTTGAGTCTCCATTTCTTTCTTCCCTTCTTTCCTTTATTGATAGGTGGAGTGGGATTTGAGAATTGTAAAGTCTCGGGTGGATATTTTGTTACTTGTACAAGGTCATGTGAACATTGTGTCTGTAGAAAAACAAGAAACGTTTTTATTGTGGGTGAGTTCATCACGTGTTGACAGAGGTTGTTGTGGACAACATCACGTGACCCTGACACCGACTAAAAAAATTCTCTAACCCGAACCTTCAAAGTTTCAGACTTGAGGTAAGTGTGTAATATGTATCAGAGCCTGACTCGGACATTTGGTGGTCTCCCCATCATCCATTTCATTCTCCCGCTGACCAGCCTGTAGTTCCTTGCGCTTCTTTCTCTCAGCATCACCCCTGACGATAACATTGGTCTCTGTTGCCGTGGTAACGGGAGCAACATTTCAAAGCCAGCCCGAGTCATGTACGAAATTCAGTTTAAGTTGCTGGCAGGTCCTGTCAGTAAAATATGTCGTGATTTCTGTTCAATATTATTTTTTAATGAGAAGAGGACAATCACATGAGGATTGATCATGAAGAATTCAGTCAACGGAAGAGCTCCAAGAATATGCTAATGAGGTGTTTCCATAACAACGAACCTAATTTAGGCGGGAAATGACAGAACTGCCAATTTTAAAGACTTGCTCCTTGCTAACAGGTCAGAGTTTTTCATTCATGCTTAGAGAACATCTAATAATAAACTCATATTAGTGTCTTATAGTGAGTTTAACTCATTCACACCTCGACAATGAGCATCTTACAATGAATTTATGCATTTTGGGGAGTGTGTGTCTTATCATGAACTCAACTCATTCGTTTGAAAATAATTTTGAATTTAGATTATCCTTTAAACTGAACCACTCATTTGGCGTTCAAGCTCCCACAAAATTCAGATAACTAAGCACCCTGACATCAAAGTGTCAACAAGAACCGCCCCACCCCTGAAAACAACCCCAAAATGAATATATTCTACATTACACACGCACGCGCGCGCACACACAAACACACAAACAAAGTTTCGTTGCTACATAATCAGGTCCTTGGAGTCAGGGGGACTGGAGGCGGGAGGAAGGTGGCAGGTAACTGGATGCCGGTGGTGGCGGCTGACGTGTCATGCCAGTACCCGCCTGGCAGCGCGCGACCCTGTACAACTCCGGGTGGCGGCGTCACCTCGGGGTCTGCGTCGCTCCAACGCCCAGCTCGTGCGAAGGTCAGGGTGGCGTGGGGATGGCAGAACCCTGTCAGGAAGCCGTTTGTTGCACCTGGCGAGCGAGGAGCCGCCACTACACCTGGATGCATTTCTTGGCGCGGTCTGGGCAGAGCGTGTCGCTTGGTAATGGTGCCTTAAGTCACTGACCCAGCTTTTAACTTCTTCCAGAATTGTTTTCTTGCTTCCCCGGCGGTTATCGTTCTCTTCTCGTTGTATCTCGCTCGTCTCGTTAATCGATGTGTGGTGGTGGTGGTGGTGGTGTGGGACTTGGGTGTATATATATATGCGTGAGTGTGTGCGTGTTTATCTCTAGGACCCGGAGGTTGCAGAGTTAAGATTTCATGTTGACTTTACCCCGGGTGCATGCTCACCCACCATGCAAATGTCGAGGGGGTTGTGACCTGTCATAACTTCGCTCAACCCGAACGACTCTTTTGTATTACAAGGGAGACCTCCCTTGGCCAGGGCCAAGCTTAACATTCTCGTCTTCACACCTGCTCTACCTGTGCGACTTCTTACCTGACAATGAGTGGCGACAGCAACAATAGGTGACGTGTCTTCGGTAGTAATCATCATTTGTCAGGGTGTGTGGGGGGACGGGTGAGCTTGCAGTTGTGCGCAGGGGGGAGCAGTTGTTGGTTATGAATACACCTCCATCATGCTGATCGTAAAGGGGGGGGGGATAGTTCTGGGGAGCACATATCGGGGCAGGGACTGGGTCTCGAGATGCCACCTGACGAGGGTGTAGAGTAGGTGCATTGGTTCCTGGGGCGTTAGGTCAAAAGCAAGTGGCTGTCACGAAGTACCGTGGTTGTCTTTTACCCGCTACCCGATTAATCAGCTCATTTCTGGTAAGATCATCTGCCATACAAATTATTTTAGGCTCATCAAGCATCTCCAACATGACACCACACAGCTTCACCACAGCACCATGACCACCTCACCATTTAACCATTTCACCAATACTCGCTATTATTTCTGTATTATTTCGCTCTTGTACCACATTATAACCGCAGCATGATACAGTTGCACGATGTTAGAATGTTCTCGACCTTTGAACTGACCAGTCCTCGGCTTCCTGTCATTGTATTTGGTCCAGCTTCAAACATAGAGAGTCGGACAATATAGACATGGATGACACAAGAACACACAATGAAAGAGTAGATAAAAACCGAGGGTGAGATGGGTTAATGGATAATACAAGTTGTGGATAATACAAGTTGTGGATAATACAGGTTGTGGATAATACAAGTTGTGGATAATACAAACATGAAGAATACAGCCGTGAAAAAGTATTGAGGGTACCTCACACATACCCCAGTCCCGCCCAGGTAACCCCAAGTAAACATGCAAGTGAGGTGTCAAGATCGTTATCAACAAGATACCTGGACTGACTGGCTCCTGTTTCCCCAGCTCTTCAAGGTGTGCTTATGTCGGGCCATTTGAGGTAAGTAAAACCAGACACGTGATATCGCCAAAAGGCGCGTGTTTTACTGCATTTTGTCAGCACTCCTTGCAGAGGCATTCGGGGGGAGTCGCCATATCAAAAGGTGACGCCGCTGTAGCGCCCTCTACCTTTGTTCTCGGCACCGCGCGCTCACAGAGTGTATTTATCATGCTTGTTGAACTGTCGTCTGCGACATCCGGTTGTCTGTCCGTTATCCCGAATTACAGGTAAGGTGCTGATACCCGGACTGTGTAAGCGGGTGTTGGAAGAAATGTGAACATAGTCAGGTGGCTGCGGGGTGTTAGGGCCACAAGGGCGAACAAACGCCATAAATACAAGGGAGGGGGAGGAGGCCGTCTCATCAGAGCTCGGCTATCGTGAAAAAGATCCTTGGATTTGGTGGTCACGTGGTCTAATATGCCGGAACCGCTTGTCTGCACAATCCTAGACATGTGTCAGCGAGTTTCTGATTCAACTGTTGACATGCAGCAATCGCTGCTTGAATATCTGTGGGCTGTACCCTGCCAGGATGGGGTAGAATCAAAGCGATTTGCAGATTTGCTAAAAATAGCGCCAGTGGGGAGGAGAGTGTAGAGGTCTTAATCGTCAGGTGCGATATTGTCTTACCTGCCAGGTGCCATGACAAAAACCTCTGCAGAGTGTGTTAAGCGCTAATTGGAAGTTTCCTGTTGACATCTTTGGCTAACACCCTGACCATTCTTCTCTAGAGAATAGAGCAAGATGTTATCTGTACAATGCTGGATAGTCGTCGTCCGGTACTGGCTTTAGGGTGGCCCGATAGCGCAGTGGTAACACGTTTGCTGGAGGACGGCCATGTGTGTGTTCACCTCGGCAGGTACTCACGCGACAGGTGACACCGGTCCTCAGACCTACCCATCGGGATTTTGATCTCTTTCATCCCCCAATCATCCCCTCCCTAGAGTGCGATGTAGTGACTGTTAAAGTTCATTGCATTTTCCATACCTTTTTTACGGGTGTGAATGGTAAACTTTGAACCCTGAGACATGAAAAAGAATCCAGACATTGGAAACTACTACCCACAACAAAAATGGTCTCCTTAACAGGCACTGGAAAAACTTTTCTGGCAGCAGGAAAGTGGCACAGAGGCAGCACTCTACCAACATCCTCCACGGCTTGTGTAGTTTAGTCACGTGACCAGACATCTTTCACGGCTCCATTGAGTGCGAAACGGCGTTGTTGTCAGAGTTGTCAGAGTACTACGAGGGGAGAGAGAGAACCATGGCTGAAGTGGTTTCTGTCACTGAGCAAAAGCCTATGAGGCGAACTGTTTCAGATGACTGACCTGACTTAGTTTATTTCAACCTACCCGGATGCCATACCCTTCCCTGGCAAGGCAATGTCATTTGTCACTACTCAGTGTCTCATGTCATTTTGTCACCAGTCACTGTCAGTCCCCGACCATCACACTCCTAGAGCTCATGTCACCGTCACTATACTCTGTGTTGGCCTCTCCCTGTCCCAATGTGCATGTCATGTCATGGCACTGTAAGTCATGCCATGTCACTCACCGTCAAATAACTCCTGTGTGTGTGGGGGGATGGGGAGGCTATGTGCTGCCTGCACGTGCTCACACACGATTTTGTCCATTGTAACGATTGTTACGCACACATCGACACGAGGACTGTGCGAGCATGGAAGAGTTTTCTTCCATTTCCCCTCACAGTCTCGGACTTTTGTGCTCTCCTTGTCACTCTCCCCTACCCACTGTAACCATTTCTGAGGCTCAATGCGACGACCCTCACTGCTCTGCTTCTTGCGGACATATCAACCTGATCACCGGGTATCTTAAACTGTCTTGTGTTTCGTATAATCGCTTGTCGTCACCCATTGTCCCTCTTCACTCTTTTGGTTTCTGTCTTCCTCATTACAGCTGTCTATTTTTCCTGTTACATATTTATTGTCTTTTCTTAATGCTGGGTGACAATCTTCTCTGAACACAAACTGTCGCACATCATGTGGATGTAGGAGCACTGGCAGAACAATCCGCTCATTCAGCCCAACAACACCCGTATGTAATGAGTGTAGTTGAGTCCGTTCAGTAAAACTGTGGTAGTGTATCGGGGTACTGTGTCAGTTCAGATAACTACAAGGGAATTATCATTTATTCGTAAAGCTTTCGCTCGACTCGTGGGTAACAGAGTTTATTTCTTGACTTTTGAGTCCAACATCGTACAATTTACCTCGGACCCAACGTCTACCCAGCGCTGCCGATCCAATCTCTAGCGATTTCTGTCAACCTGTCGTCGTTTGGGGCGACTTACCTTGCTGGCGACGGCGCCTGACCGAGCACGTGCAACCTGAGCCTCGGTATCGCTTTCAGAAGCGTATTCATCATCACGCGCGAATCCCCGAGCTTGCCAACAGGTCGAGATCGTCGCGGAAGCAGTTGTCAGCCCACTTTGCCTCGCAAAGAAAACAGCAGGCGACTTAGCAGCGGGGTTGCCATTGTGGCTAAGGCCTTGTGGGAGGAGCAGTGAAGCTCGAGACGGGATCCCCAGGGGGAGATAAATCCGCTGCGTACGGTTTGCGCCTAGTCGATATGCTTGTCGTCGGCCTGCCCGCCTGCGAGTGAAGACACCGCGGGCAGCACGGCAACCGCCATTGCGCTCGAGCGACGACGAGGATGCTGTACATATCTGCTGTCGGTAAAAAATGAGCTCACATATGTCTTGCTGCTTTTTCTCTCAGGTAAACAACCTGAAAACGGCAGGTGAAAATGGACTGTAACTATCCTCGAAGGGAGACAACTCTCATTTCGCCGAGCTCACTTCCGGAAATATCGTCGGCAGTGTTTGAACAGTTTCTATTTTGTTAATTTGTTAGGGTGGAATTTTCAGTTCTAACGGTTCTCAGTACTGAAATATCTGAGGTTAACAAACTGTAAATATGACAAAAATAAACACAAAGTACTCCACTTCAATACGAACACAGCAATAAGAGTAGTCCATCACTACCAAAACTACAAACATTCAGTGACACGAGCAGTACGGCATCTGCGATCAGCACCAAGGTCCATACATCATGCTCGCCACCACCACCACCACTACCACCACTCTACTACTACAACTGCCGTCGCCCCCATGTATCATCCCGTTGCTGTGGCCCATCGTGGTGCCGGCGGTTGTCGGGGCCGAGTCACTGGGCGACATTCACACCTTTTGTGGCGGGCAACCGGGGCGTGATCACAGCCCGCAAAGCATCTCGGGCCGAGAAGCCGGCGGCTTTTACAGCGTAACCCGAGAGGACAGAAGCGCTCGGCTATCGACTGGCGCTGATCTAATCCCCGTGTCCCCCCCTCGTACAGTAAGTCAGAGCGGGTGACCAAACGATATGTCTGCAAGTCCCGGCTCTATTCTGTCCCTGACTCCCCTCTAAGCCTCCTCCATGCCCGACGGCGCCGTCAGCAGACACCATAGACGTGAGAGACAAAGGTCAGGCATTTATGTGGACCCGCAGTGAGAGGGAGAGGAGGAGCAGGGCAGGCTAGCTGGTGGTGGAGCAGGCCTCCAGAGCTTCAATTCACCAGCAGACTGGGGAGAACATCGGCAAACTGCCATGAAAAAATATCTTGGACAGAAACCAGGAAACGTCAAAAATAAATTAAAAATTAAAAAAGTCAAACAATAAAAAGAATAAAATATACAAAAAAAAAATAAAATAAAATAAAAATTAAAGACCAAGTAAAAAGGCATAAAATAAAACCTGGGCAGGTTTAAAAAGAAATAAAAACCCCAAACCCGGAAACCAGAAATGTCCAGTCGTCCTCCTCCTCGTTACCATCGTCGTGGCCAGCTTCCTCCCCACCTCTGATGGTCTGGGTGAGGACTGACCACGTGGAGTGAAGGATCTTTATACTTTGACATGGACTAGAAATGAAACAAGGTAAAACACCCCAGGGTCAAAGGTCTTACTGGACATGGGAATCGTTGCGGTGTGTGTGGTAGTGGTAGTGGGGAGGGGTCAGAAAGGTCATGGTGGCTCAGCAGAGGGTTAGATGTGAGATTCACCCCTTGCCCCTCACCGTTCCTTGCCGATAATGCATCTTAATGGCCGGGGTTCACTCAAATCTCTCCTCGGCTTTCTGATCAGAGGGCGACACGGGAAGTGCACATGAGGTCAGGCAGCAGGTTAACCTGCGGCTTCAAAGGCAAAGACCGTTGGCTGCTAACTCACAGCCCCCGCCGGCGGGGACAAGCTCTTGACATGCGACGCTGATCTCGGGGTTTTCAACTTGAGCCTTCTTGGGGTGGTAATTAGCCGGGTGCCTGGTCCGTCAGACAAGACAGCAAACGTGGCTGTGCAGTCGACACCCGTATGTGCACGTCACAGCACGAGGACGAGATGGAGAGTAGGTAACAACACCTGCACGGTGATGACACACCGCCTGACTCAACAAAGGGTGGAGTTCAGGCGACAGCACCACGGGTAGAGGCTTTTCTTTACACCGGTTTTGCGATGAAATCCCTGAAGAAAGAGGGTACCCAGGTGAGTCGGGTTTTTGTTCTCTCTCTGTATTTTTGAAGGAAAGTGGAGATGCCAAAGACCGAACATCGCGGTCTGAATGGCGCAACCGCCGGTGTGAAGGAGGAGAAAACACTTCAATCTCAGTCTCTCATATTGTAAGACTGGGTGAACGTGCTGAGGTTCCATCTCTTTGTCCTCGGAGTCAGTCTCGTTGGTTTTCTATGTTGGGGTTTGACTCCACCACACAGTGGCTTCAGCAAGCGTTGCCTACACGGTCTGGTCCTACTTGTCTGAGGTGTTGGTCAAGGTCCTGGATATCTGAAATGGCGGTCTTGTGGAGATTCACTGTCTTTCGTAAAAGACTTGATCTCTATTAAAGTTTATTCTATAAAAAAAAAAAAAACAAACAAAGAAAGATCTTACGACGGTGATCTGCACGGTGATAAACATTGATGGCTGGGAGCCCGAAACTGTAACTTTCATGTACCCGAACACCTGTCTGTAAGTTTTCTGGGTGGACAGAAGGGTTTATCTCCTTCCTTTCGGCAGGTCACCGGTGTTATCAGACAGCTCCGTTTTCATGCCAGTCAGATATTACATGGACGTGTATAATTTAGTGAACAAAAGGAAGGAGCTCCGACAGAACCAGATCAACTAATATTGATATCATGCATGAATGGCAGTTGGCGGAGCTGTGCATGTGAAGCATCATACCCGTCTGGCTGAAACACCTGCTCTGCAAGCAAGGACTCCGCATCGGCGACTTGAAAGGGTTGGGACAAGTCCCGTTGGCAGCACTTCATCCTGGTTCACGGTGGTTCACAGTGGTTCACAGTGCAGTCGTGTGTCGCAGAATCCACCCCTCGACTTGGAGATTGCGATCTTTCCGTCTGGTGGCAGTTAGCGACCAGATAGCAGACCTGACTGATGAGCGTGATGGTGATATAACGTTGACAGCCGCCAATAAGGTGAAGGGCTGGTGGTGGTGGTGGTGGTGGTGGTGGTGGTTGGGGGGGGAGTGCAGCAGCAGAGGCCCAGGACATTCAAGCTCACCCTCGCTACACACACACACAGCTCGACATTAGGCAAAACACCGACAGCGGAATTACCAGGTGTGGAAACGGAGAAGAGGAAATTTGGGGTTTCTTGATTCTCCACGCCAGCGAGGAGAAGCTTCCAGCCCCGGTTTACCAGAGGTGGGAGGCGGGGTCGGTCTTGCATTAGAGTCCATATCATAATGAGCGATTGTTGCGTGGCCCCGGCCCCTACGCCTGGGGTCTATTTGTGACAGTTTGGAAAGTAACAGGTCTGCGCAGCCCGGCGGCCCTCGACACAAAGACGTGTTTGTTGTGAAGATTGCCGGCCCGGCCACGCTCGGCGATAACATCAGACGCTTCCCTCCGTGTCAGCAGCCATGGGGAGTGAGGAGAGACTGAGGGACTGAGATGAGGCGGAGGCAAAGGACGACCTGTCAATCAGCAGGTCCCTCACGTGCTGTCCCTCCAGCTTGTGTGTCGTGCTGTGTGCGTGCGCAGTCTTATTTCTCTCATGTACACGTGTTTGTGTGTCGTGCTGTGTGCGTGCACACTTTCTTCTTTCTCTCATGTTTGTCTGTGTGTGTAGGGAGGGAGTAAGAGAGAAAGAGGAACAGAAGAGTAGGGAAAGCATTGACATTGTCTCAACTTCCCATCCTGAAGACAAAGCTTTACAATGATTATAAACATAAAGCAATACAGTACTGTAAAGATGTGATTAAAGTTTGCCTTTTCCGCTAGACTACTGGCTGTTGTCATGTTTACATGTGAGAGAAGGAGTGCATGACGTCATCACTAGGGAGTTACTAGCTCAGGGTGTGGGGTCAGCGAGTGAGGGACCATTGCGCTCCCTTCCCACCCCGGGATGTGCACCATCTCCGGAGCAATAATATGGCCATTAATATGTCAGGGAGACAAGGTTTCCGGGGAAGAACAAGGGGGACTTGCGCAGTATAGCGACGGTTTGTGGACAGGTATGTGTCACTGGGGTACTGATAGCATGGACGTACTCGGGTGTACCCAGGAAGACTCGTATCAGTTTTTAATGCACATTTAATTCGTGAGTTGTAACTGCCAAGGTGCCGATACACCTGTTGGCCAGGATTCTCTTCCACCCGGCCATTGCTTTCATTTTGTCAAACGGCTGCCTGGACCACACTCAATAAAGTCAAACGGCTGACTTACCCACACAAACGGACGTCAAACGGCTGATTGGTCCACACTCAGTGAAGTCAAACGGCTGACTGGCCAGTCATGTCAAGGTCACTACGTCCCACGTCATTGCTGGAACCGTTATTGCGATGGCGCTGCTCAGCAACTGCGACCACGAACTTGTATTACTGGACTGCTGGCAGACGATTTTTTCCAGTTAACTACTAAAACGAGCCATTAGACGACAAAGCTTCCGGTTTCTTTACATTCTTTGTTTAGGCTCGCCGAGACTTTGCAAGAGGCTAAGCGTTGGTCTCGGCAGACAGACAGCAGTCCACCTGTACACATCCATGATGCAATGCTGTCCCCAAACATCTTTTACAGAGAGCAAGAGTATTTCTTTTCATAATTACCTATTTTCTGGAATGTTTCACTGAAATTCTCAAGGAAGTGCTAACAGTTAAGTGTAGTGATTGAAGAAACATTAGTGCTTTTATACCTTGGAGCTATAATCTCACAAAGTTATCTTTAGCTATAATTATATAATGATGCTATTTATAACAGAAAATGAATTTACTTTGAGAGCACACAATAAACAAATAAAGTGGACGATGCTTTCACTACTGTTACAAGAATACCAGAAAATATTACAACTGTACAATGTTGAAAGTATTGTTACATATCACAATATATAGCAAGTGTAATGCATACCACAGACATGAAGTACCCAGGATGAGTGCACACTACAGACACATGGCGATCAGAAGCTACCACGGATCCCACGGCAGTCACCCAGGTTCTTAAATGACACCTGTGTCTTTAACCTCCTCAATTTCTGGGTAGGGGCGGTGGGTAGAAGAAAGGAAAATTTTTCTCTTTTTTTTTCTGTAAGCTGTGCGACTTTTGAATGTTAACTCGTGCATTGACGGTGAATTGTAAAGTTGTTGACTGTTTGTTGCGGGACAAAGTCGGGTACTTGAGCGAGGGGTGAGGCAGTGCGACAGTTGACAGTCACACGTATTACTGTCAAGGCCTTTAATCTCACCTGTAGAGATGAACACCTGCGCAGGCGCGGAGCGTGGCGGTGGCTGCAGTTTGTCCACTGAACTCCGACCTTTGAGTTCCCAACGTCAGCTGCTTGACGGGTCCGCTGTGGTCTGGGGAAGCCGGGTGGCGGGTGGGGTAGCTGGCTGGCTACTCTGGGGGTTGTTTGACAGTCGCCGTGCACGCTCTCGCCATCGGCCTCTCAGTTTACACCACCACGTGCTTCACCGCTTGTACCCGGCACGACCATTCGCAAGTCCTTCTCTCCCAACTTGTAAGCCACACAGCCAGATAAAGAGTAAATGAGGAACAAAAAGGAAAGTTTATTGACAAACAGGCAAACAATGTGTGTATTAGTGTGTCTTTATATAAAACCAATATTTAATAATGAACTGTAATGCTGACATGTAAGTGTGACCATGGACGTGTATATGTGGACTGCTGTCTGTCTGCCAAGACCAACGCTTAGCCTCTTGCACAAGCACACAAACAAACAAACACACACACACATTTATAAACAAGCCCCCCCCCCACACACACACACACATACAAGCACACATAAACAAGCCCACACACATACACAAACAAGCACACACACACACACACCGCTTCAGTCCTTTCCACACACACGCAGTGCACCGGCGCAGGAGAAGGGAAGCTGTCCACAGCTGGATTATCCCACAGTGCAGGCAGCCGTGGTATGCTTCGACTCAAATTATCTCTGGAACACGTGTGCCCGACACCACACCATTTTTTACAGGTAAAATACAAGTGGCTTATTTATCGTTTGGCAGCAGCGTGGCTTTGCACAGAATATGAAATATGAGCTTGTTGCTAAGAATTGCACTCCTTCCACCCTCCACCGCCGTCCCCCTCCCGAGGCTTTCAGCGCATGAACAGCCATGTTGAATGCGAACTCTCTACACCGACTCATTCATCATGGTTAACCATTTCTCTTTCTCTGCGTGCTGGATTACCATCAAACAGTACAGAGCAACTTGTGTCTGACTTGGTGTGGAGTCCCTTTAGTGTTTTCATTGCCGATCTCCACAGGAAGTGTCGAGCTGTGCGCAGGTTTATTAAAGTAAGGCAATTTGCTCCATTCCACTTCTGATTGATCTTGTTTAAGTTTCCGATAACGAGAGCTCAATAAAAATATTTTTTAAAAAAATGTGTCGTTGAAGTTATGTATTTTCAAAAATGAAAGGCACGGTTACGAATGGCTGTCTAATTATATTGCAAGGAATCGACGAAGAGCATAGCTGGCCAGAGAAGTGATAATCATAGAACTGATTATCATGTAATGTGAGTGTCTCGTGTCTCGTATAGTTTTACGTTCACTTTAAAACGAATACATCTCTTAAAGAAATAGTAAAGTGCAAATTATTTTCTGATGATCAGGTACAGTGGAATGACGGGAACTTTTTCTCCAAATCTCGGCGAACAACTCCCTTCCGCTCATGACATACACGCCTGCAAACATCCCAGTGTAGAGAAAGGCATGACGTCACGTTTGTACACAGGTATGTCTTATTATATAACCTATGACCCCAGTCCTCCTATCGGCTAAGGCCTTAACAACGTACACACATTCATATGTAATCTTGACTTCTATGTTGTTGACATCTTTCTGTGCATGCATGGACGTGTACCTCGAGAACGAAATTGGGATGTTCGAAAGCGCTGAATCATTAGAAAAAACATTGTACCCCAATGCTCCTTTAAAATAAGTGGAAGATGTTCGTGCAAAGAGGGTTGAAATTTGTTAAACCAACCAACCAACCAACCAACCAACCAGCCAGCCAGCCAGCCAGCCAGCCAACCAACCAACCAACCAAATAGACAGCCAAACAAATAAACAAACAAACAAACAAACAAACCAACCAACCAACCAACCAACCAAATAGACAGCCAAACAAACAAACAAACAAACAAACAAACAAACAAACAAACAAACAAACCAACCAACCAACCAACCAACCAACCAACCAACCAACCAACCAACCAACCAACCAACCAACCAACCAACCAACCAACCAACCAACCAACCAACCAACTAAATAGACAGCCAAACAAACAAACAAACAAACAAACAAACGAAACCAACTAAACGAATGAAGACAATGGCAAAGCTTGTTACCGCAGCTGTTCTTTGCGCTCGCTAAGTCTCAGCGTCTTCATCAATCTTTACATAAAGCACGCGCTAGTTTTATGTGACACGTGTGACATTGAGGGGAGAGAGAAACGGAAAAGGCAATGTAAATTAATGACTAATATCTGTGATTGATATTAGCTCGGTTTACTAGAAACAGGGATGAGGAATGCTTGTAAAGAAGGTAAACCACAAACAGCATCCACACCGCACGAGCACAACAGGTGAGTCAGGCAGCACAGAGGCTGTCATGAAATGACTCTAATGGTTAATTAGCAATTCTTCCACTTCGCTCAAACCAGGGTCACTTCCTGTCCTTGCTATAGTACAGTGCTTAATGGTCATGTGAAGATTGATTGTTTGTACCTTGCATCAGCATTGTGGGCCGTTTGACGATCTAGTAGAACACTGGTAGTTGTAGTAGAACATAAGTGGTAGTATTACTACAGTACTAGCAGTGTTGTTATCGTTTACAACAGGTCCGGCATGAAGATAGTTTCATCGCTAACTACTGTTGGTTTACTAAACCGACCGCTGAGCATGTGAAATGCCAGATTATTGTGGACAGTACCTTTGAGATCCCCTCGCTGTGATGTAGTTTGTCACAAAATTTGTCTTTTTTGTCAGATTTAAAATAAAAATTCCTTAGGTTTCACTTTATTAGTTAGCGAAAGCGGATTTAAAAGAAAATAAACAAAAAAACTGATGAATACATCGTTAAATACACCGTTTGCTGAAGGCATTGAGAGGGCGTCCAGATTTCTTGGGTGATACACACTGAACCCATGTCAAAAACTATAGAAAACACTGGTTTTATTCTATAACAAAAAATTGTCATTGCTGACATGATAAAAAAATTGCTTTCATTTGTTTTATTTTTTTATTTTGCTTTGTAGTATTCTTTTTCTCCCCCCTTTCTCTCTCTCATACAATCAGGTGCTCTTGTTGTTGTAAAGAATCAATCTCTCGACATTTATTCCTTTTACGAAAGCGAGACAAGGAAAGTGTAGGAGACATCAAAGAAGATGATGAGACAGAGAAAGCCACTCGCTAATTCACTGAGAGACATGGACTGACATCTTGTTAGTTCACACGCTCACACCACGCATGCGCTCTGTTGGAATAATAATCCGGTTGTTAGGATCAAGCATTTATTAACATGTATTAGTTGTACAAGTCTTAAATACCTACACAAACAGTTACACATCGACAGTCACAAGGTCCACAAGGTGTACTGCTGTCTGCTAGAGATGCTACCAGTACAGGTGTTGTCAGAACAGGTGTCCCAGGTCCTTAGAGTGTTGCTTTGCCGGCAAAAATAACAATCCACGCTCGTGGTCTTATAACCGGTTTCTGGCAAAGAAGTCCTAGAAACAGCTTGGGAAGCTGAGTAAGAAACAAAGCCGACCTTTTCAATGTTTTCGTTTTCTTTTACAAAATGTTTTGTCGGATGGTGAGACAGAATCTCCGAGCGAACTGTAGAAGTGTCTGTACATAGGCATACAGTTTATTCTCACTATGTATCGCCCTGTCAACCTTACAATCCGTATTCACAACCTGCTATAACTTATGGTTCATACGTTGTCTTGGCAACAATTCGTACTTCACAGTCACAGTCTTTGTGAAAGGTTACCAGGGGACAGTACCAGACTGTGGTGCTGGAACCAGGGCCACGTGTGCCGTGGCCAGTGCTCAAGACGTCGGGTCCATGGTGTTGATGAGGAAGACTCGTTGACCGCTCATCTACACCCACAGGTCGGTTACTGTAGAGATCAGTGTCGAGACAAGAGTGGAAATGGACTGAGAGACAAGTTCATCTCTACTCTATGTATCTACCACATACAGTCGTTAACTAGCGGCTTGTTGTTGTAAAGCTCCGCCCCGTGAGGTGGCACCGAAGTCCTCGTGGTGTGCGACAGCGAGTGTCGATGGGCACAATGGACTTCAGAGAACCCTTGGGTTAGGGTATTGTATCTACATATACACACATATACACAGGAGGTTTTTCGGAAGCGGGCTTCACTTGCTGATTCTGTATCTCGGTTCGCTTTCCAGGCTGGACCAGCGTTGACTGAAGCCTAGAAGTTCCTCGTCTGATTCATGTTGTGAGGACACGGAGGGCAGGCTCTGCTCCTGGTTTGAGGTCTGCTCCTATGTTCCTGGCTTGACGTCTGCAACAACAAAATAAGAAAAAAAATTAAAACAAAAATAAAAAAAAACTGCTCCGATTGCGGACGTCCTTGTGATGATTATGATGATGCTGATGATGACGATGACGATGACGATGACGAAAGAAAAATGCATTTCTATAGCGTGTTTCCCTGCCGGGACAAGCTCAATGCTCTGTGACACAAACAGTCGTCTTAGCAATATGAAATGCGGGTGAGAGTTGTCTCATCATGTTACTATGGGATCCACAAACATTTATTGTAATAACCAAGACTCGAGGTACTCTATACTACTCAAAATAAAAGTGATTTACCCTATACCACTCAAAATAAAAGTGACTTACCGTTTGTGGTTTTCTTGGTCTGCAGGTCGAGGGCTTCTGTCTGAGGACTGACATCTGTGCTGGAAGCGGGGTAGAGACCGGAAGTGACCCTGGGCGGATAATCGTTATCTGACGATAGGCTGACGTCTGATGACGTTGTGCGAGGCTTCTTCACCACCGGTGACGTCATCCAACCAGTTGCTCTGCCCCGTTGTCGCGGGAGCAAGGGCAGAAGTCGAGTAGCTTGTCTTCCTTCTGCTTCCGGTGTCATGGCGGACAGGTCATGTCCTGACGACTCACCGTTCTGCTCGGCGGTTGATCGAGAGCCAGGGGCTGCAGCCAAGTGGAGCGGGTCACGTGACACATCATCGTCCTTTGTCCGGTCATTTTTCCGGTCATTTTCACTGACTTTCGCCGAGGACCCAGTGGCTGACGTTCTTTCGGATTCCGAGTGGATAATCTCGGAAATGGACCAGATCTTGGGCCGCGACGACTGCACCACGGAGGAGGACGAGCGCGCAGCAGCTGTGGACGGGGCAGTCGCTGCAGCACCCAGTGGTATCGAGGGCTGTGCGATGACCGCTGGAGACAAAGTCTTTGAGAAGGTCGCTTGTGTAGAACAACCGTTGCCATGGGCAACTCCGTTCGGCACTCCGTGGAGAGCCATGGCCGGCGAGATGCCAGAAGTGTATAAAAAGAAAGGAATGCGGTTGGCCACGAATGGCGGTGACGACGTGAACGATGTGTGTGGAGACGAGGAGGACAGAGGACTGTGCTTGCCCATGGGGGAGGAGGATAGCGGACTGTGCTTGCCCATGGGGGAGGAGGTAGATGCGGACGTGGCGGTGGGCGTGACAGGGTCGTCCTCGTGATCAGATATGTCCGACACGTCGACATTGATGTCCTCGTCGGAGTCTGTACATCCGCCTGATACAGAACATCGCCACTATTTATACAATCACACCCACAATATATACATAGCACTGTATCTTTATTAAGCATTTAATTTAAAATGTCTACAGTAAAGATTAACCTATATACTTATCGAATTATATTTTGTTAAAGTGTTCGTGAAAATGTATGGTAATGGAGTAAATGGAGCAGTGGATTATTATTATTATTGTTGTTGTTTGCACCACTTCCACGAGCTTATGTCCTTCGAATAAACTCACCTACTCCTTTTTAGCATAATAAGCACCACCTCCATCCCCCGTAAAAGTGGAAGAAAGAAAGAAAAGAAGGGAAAGGGATAGACTTAGACAAGATGCATGAATATGACAGAAACATATCCAGTATATTTTTGGTGAGAACATTATTTTGGAATTATTTATTGCAAAATATTTTTGAAATTAATGTTATACCTATTTATCAGATATATTTCCGCAGGTTAATTGTGGTTTGAAATTGTGATTTGAAATTGTGATTGCTCACTTGGCATATGTTAGCATAGGAAGTGAGGGATCGGTACTGGGTTTATCGGTGAAAGGTCAAAGGTCAAAGATCACGATGCCATGGCCTAGATACGGGCCGTGCCGCCGGACAGGTTATTGTTTACTAGTGGCAGATGACAGTCCTCGTGTGGGAGCAGCCTCTCACAACCAGTGCCACAACCAGGGATCATGAGTTCCATTCTCATCCCAACTACCATTTTTTATGTTTTTTTTTTTTTTTTTTTTTTTTAAAGTTTGTTTCTTCTGGATATCCTTCGTGTAATTTTGTTATCATTTTATTTCAGCCCGTTTGATCGAGAAGTGTAACATCACTGCATACGTCAGTGTTGAGATGTTGACAGGAGTTAGGGTTAGGGGTCGATACCGATCCCAAGTCTGTGAGACAGAATAAAGACAGTTTGTCCATCCATCTCCTAACTCGGTGGGGGGAAAGTGAGCGGCCTTCAGTGGGCAAGGGGCGGTCGTCTGCTATCTGGCTGACTGTTCACGTCATCATTAGCCATCCATTTGGCTGCTGATCCACTGTCACCCAGGCAAAAAAAACCGCCAAAGGTTATCTGCGCACACGAGCGGCTCGGGCAAACTGTCGCGAGATCCCGGGTGCGCGAGACAAAAGCCCCCGGGTACACGCGGCGACGACTCGCCCCCAGACGTGGTATGCGACGACAGCGGCGCGCGCTACAAGTGGACACGAGCTTCTGTTGCCGCTCTTGACGGGTTAGCGGGTGCCGCGGCCATCTGGGTTAATGCAGACGGGTGGGCTGAGTGACAAGTTGTGCACGTGAAGGGTCCATCGGGTGAGTAGCGCGCGACCAAACTGCGCACCGCGCGCCCAGTGTTGTGACGAGAGGTGTCCCCACCCCCTGCACGCTGCGATTACCACCTGCTGGGAGGCCCCCGCCATGACGGGGGAACCAGACAGTCACGGGGGGTGGTGAAGGGGGAGGGGGGCTAAAGGATGCAGACCTGACGGGGCGTGGGTAGATGGGTGTGTGTGTAAGGTGGGTCAAGGGTGAGAGTGTTTGTGTGGGGGGAGTAGAGAGAGATGGGAAATAGAGAGACGGGGGAGGGAGATATGCAGATAATACAGTTGTCATACACCTGTATTATGATAAGAAAACTCGTAAAGAGAAAAAATCCATTTTGATGTTTTACCCGGTAGAAAAATGTTTATCTCTTTGTTTAAGCTTGCACAGTTATGTACCTTAAACCCAAACTTGACCAGCGTTTAAAATTGATGACGGAAGAGATTGAAAATAAACTGTGGTCGACTGTATCAACAATTGATTTGGTGACAGTTCGAAGGAATTACCTATGCAGGCCCCATTTGTAAACTACTTGTCATAAAAACTAATATTTCTTGCATCATACACTTACAAACCCTCACACTCACATTCACACACGCACGCTGGCTCTCTTTATCTATCACATACACACACACGCACACACTTGCGTAATGAGGCCCAAGCACGCGTGCTCAAACAGAGATCGATTTTACAGATAGCCAGGGTTTGATTATCTACACACTTCAAGTGTCTCTTTGATCTTCCCGTTCTGTCGAGGGTTTATATAAGTTATCTCTGTTGACTGAACCTATCTCTTGTGTGTGTTGACCTAACTTCTCTCTTCATTTGTGGCACAAAATATACTGAACACTGCAGGTTTTGATTTGAGTATAGTTTTTTTTTAAATCAGTCACATTTGAAACGGTTACTGGCTACATTACAGCCCAAACCAGATATTTAAAAAAATCTCCTTTCTGTTTTACATACCCCAGTATGAAAGGAAACCAGAATGTCAGCAGAAAACACGAGATAACCAAGAAAGGCTTCATGTCGCATGTACTTTCGTCAAGTCACGTGACACATTCACTTACGTAAAAGCCCGCAGTCGTCGTCTGTTTCATTGGCGTCGTCGTCGTCGTCCCTGTCTCGGGGGTTGTGGTCGCTGTCGTCATGTGCGCCGTCCTTTACTGTGTACAGGCGACTCTCTTTCTTCAATCGTCGGCGGGCGTTGGCGAACCAGGTGGACACCTGGAAGAACGGGAGCAGCCAGAATACAACAATCCATCCGCTAGATATTGGAGGAACAGCTTACAACGGACAACATCATCCCCAACACTTCTAGTGAAATCCTCAACACACCAGGCCCTCTACTTGTATAACGAGACACCTAGCCACACAACTGTCAAACATTTAACTAACCATAAATCTGCTTTGTCCTTAACACTAATAACTCGTTAAGCGATTGATATTGGGAGTCACGTGAGCGCGCGGGTTCTGTCAGTGATGCGAAACATAAAGTCGCATAAATGTAGGCCTCGTAGGTATAGAAATTTCCAGAGAGATTTGAGTAAGAGGACAAGAATCATTTCCAGTCTAACACCGGAAGTCAGTAAAAGCTCCCCTGTCATGTCAGTGATTCCGGAAGTAAGCTGCTCACCTGGGTCAGAGTCATTTTTGTAATGATTGCAAGCATAATTTTTTCTGCTTTCGTCGGGTACGGGTTCTTCCGGTGTTCGTGTAGCCAGGCCTTTAGTGGTCCCGTTGTCTCCCGAGTTGCTGCTTTGCGCATGCCCAGACCGTTGACGTCGAGTCCTGCATATCTGATATACACGACATACTATTTTACAATATTAATGACGAGATCGCTTTGATTTTACACTTTGCTGAATTTCGTATATTTTACAGCTAACACAGTAATCTGTCTTTTCTTGTCTATAAGGAATCAATCAATCAATCAATCAATCAATCAATCAATCAATCAATCAATCAATCAATGAGGTTTGGGGACTACACAAGGTACATGTACATGAATCCTTTTGTTCATGCTGGCTTGGAGTACTCTGAGTGCACACATTCATCCGTAATGTCTTCACTTTGTCACATGGCTAGTGCACATCTCAACCTTGTAACTCTAGCAACACCAGGCTCTTGGCATCTTCTGTCATTTTCTCTCCACTTTTCTCACATCTTCATTCTACCATTTAGTGTCTTTTGTCAAGTTCATTAAGCTAGCAACCTAGTGAGGAAGTGAGTTTTATTATTATTAACACACTACACCACCTGTGCACACCTGCGCTCTCTCTCTCTCACACACACACCTGTTAATTTTACACAATATATTTTAGTCAATGAACTCACAGTAGTCCATAAGGATGTGCTGCCATCGCAGGGTCGAAGGGTATACGTGGACCCGCAGAGGTCAGAGTTGTTAGTTCCGGTCTAACAGGAAGTCCCCGAAACTAAACAGACAAATCCAGAAAGAGTTCATTCGAAAGAAAAACTGCAGGAGACCTTTGTGACTGAGAAGAGATCATATCATTGAAGTGCCTTGACCCCGAGTACAATTAATGTAATTATTGTAATTAATGTAATTATTGTAATTAATGCTCTCTTGAACTACTGTCATCCACGAAATATTCCGACTGCTGGCCATTTTGACTTTCAATTTACCATTTTCCTACGCGCTCTGCGTCGGCATCGTAAATGTATAGGACCTATGACCTATAGTTTACTTCCGGGTCAAGGGAGAGGCTGAAGACTGAAGACGAGATTAAGGTGAAGGACGGCTAAGTTCGAAGAATCAGATTAATTAGTGAAAATATTTGTGTGTTGGAGGTAGAATAATAGAATTTAAACGGGCCACATTTTTCACAGTCTATTCAGCTTTGTAAACACACACACACGCACGCACACACACACACTATCCTAAGTGTCGCGTGTCATGATTTCGTCTACGTCTGTATCTCTCTCAGTGCGTGGGGACGCTCCTGTATTGGAGAGGTAGCTGACAGCAGACGACGGTCAACGTTTGTTTTCAGACTATTTTTGTCCGGTTCGCGGGAAGAGGTCAAGGCCTTCGCCCGTTGTCTGTAGCAGCACCTGACGTCACAGTCTTACTACGTCACGTGAGGTCTGCTCGAGGGCTGGTCGCTGCTGGTGGGAGATTTTTTACCAAGGCGCTGAGTAGAGCGGAGAGTTTTTTGAGAAGACGGCTGGAGTCTGTGCTATGACATTTAGTGTCTACGGGAGTGTGCTTCGGTTTCTTCTCGGGGTGACCGTCGGTCGTCAGCCGTGTGGGTGAGTGCATATTTTCCCCATTCTTTTATGTTTGGTTTTGAATGAGAGGCTGCACACGCCTGAGCGTTGGGATACGCGAGTATGTGTTTACTCCTTATGAGTTTATTTTTGTATGTGTGTAATTTAGGGCTATTTCATGTCTTGGTTTAAGGGGGTCATGGAGGGGGATGTTTTGTTATTTTTTCCGGTAGTCTTTTAGTGACTGTTGTTCTTTTATTTATTTCAGGCTTTTTGTGTATGTCCGGGGTGCACGCCCTTGGTGTGTATTTACTGTGTACTTCCTGTGTATACGTGCTATGCGTGCGTGCGTGCCTTATGGCCTGGCTCCACGCCTTTTTGTTCGACGAGCATTCGTCTGAGATATAATCAACATTCTGCACTTCTTCATTTGTGACGTCTACGTCTACGGGTTCTACACCTGCATTCAGAAAGGGAACTGTACTGTGAACAGCTCCTGAGACTGTGTACTAAGCGCCTCAAGCCCCTGTTCTGTGTTAAGAATTAAAGACTCAGGGGAAACTACGTTTAACTGACTGTACTGGGCTGCGGTGCGCGGTGGTTTTTTTTTTTTTTTTTACTGCTGTGTTATATTTGTGCGCGTTTGCGCTTTGTTTTTTTTTTTATTTTCTTTGCGGTGGTGTAGTACCGGGTTGTTGGTTTGTTTTGTTCGGTTTTTTTTTTTTTGTGAGTACTCGCATCGGTATTTTCTTTTCCTTGGTTGTATTAGGTATTTGGGTGTTTGGATATATATATATTATTTTTTTTTTTTTTTGATTAAACTTCGTATTTGTGTCGTTCTTTTCGTCTTTGTCTTGGTCTTCGCTTGGGCACGGGTTCGAGAAGTAAGTCGCATCCTGCCTCCGGCTGAGTGACTGAGCGTGTGTGGCCTGCTGTGTGAGTGGCCTTGAGCGTGCTCCGTGGACGCTGGGGGGTGGTACGCGACACTAAGAATAATTATTGCAAGGGTGTACTTGGTACTTTTTTCACAGTCAGATCTCGTATCTGTCTACAGTATTCACAGTGAGACCTCGCAAGTATCTGACGATGATGACGATGATGACAATGTGAAGGAGGAGGAGTAGTTTTCTTGACATGTACTATATCAATAACTTCCTTTGCAAAATAATGTATTAATAATGGAAGCATATCTACACGTCGACTTGAAAAACATTATTGGACTGTATGTGTACATAAAAATGTTCTTGTATTGACCTGCATGTTACCTGTGATCAGGTACCTAAGACTCGAATGTCTGTAGATAGTAGAAGTATATAAACATGTCTATCTTCATCTTTTGCAAAGTTAAATATGAATTAATACAGCGACTGTAGGCTGTGCGTCTGTCTACACAAAACGAAGAAAACAAAAAGCGCAAACTCACTCACACATCCTTGGTATGACCCACCCACTTGTGGGGATCGTTACAAAATTCTTTTCATAGCCAAATTACCATCAGACTCACTCCAGAACAAAAAAAAAAAAAAAAAAAAAAAAAAAGAAAGAAAGAAAAAGGAAATTCTCACCAGCGGCGGATAGAAGGCTGAAGCATCGTGTCCGGGTGGGACAGCTGTGTTCGGGTGGGTTGCCAGGGGCTTGAGTCCTCCGGAAAGCACTCCCCCGCTGGCTGAGAGATGAGAATGGGGCCCTTCGTGAGAGACAGGGCACAGGCACAGTCTCTGCCCCAGTGGGGCATTCGCCAGGTACGGACGCCCCTCGCCGCAAAACAGCGACACACCTGGTGACGTCTGCGAATCAAAGTGCATGCGGATAAACGCACACCTGTCTCTGACCGGTGCTTGATATTTGCGTGTCAGCAAGCGAATTATTTGCCTGCATGTCTGGGCTGGACAGGAAAGTGTCTACGTGTCCACAGTGAACTGAAAATTTCACGCTTGCCAGGGGCGATTTACGCCTCGGCCCGCCTCAACAACTTTACAGCCTCGTGCGCAAATTCGCATCCCTACCTGTGACATGTTAATGTAACAGCACACGCTGACAGGTGGGCCGATAAATTCGCTCTGACAATCGATAAATTATTGATCTGGTGAAAGGAGCGACGAGCTTCTCGCGTCGACCTCCCAGCAAACAGTGCAATGGCGGCGTGATGGATGAACACACTCACAGACAAGCTGTTAAAACCATTTCGTGTCTAGCACCAGACTGACTTCGCGAGCTGTTCACGCATTTCCCTGTAACTGTCAATTAGTCTAAACGATGTGATAAAATTGACAGTAAATAAAATGAAATTATTGCTCTGTCAGTTAACAGGAACTGTTTGAGTTAATTGTTCGCGCGAACGAAAAATTTCATAAAGTAAATTACTGCAGTGTGCGCTGATGTTAGATGATAATGTTGATGGATTTTATGTGCGCTAATGTTAGATGATAATGATGAAAATGATGAAGCAGATGATGATGATAGATTTTGCCATTTTACGATGCAAGTGCCAAGACAAAGAAAACAAAAGGACATTTTTTTTATGTGAAAAAACTTACGGAAATATGAGCGAGAAAAAAAAGAAAGAAAAGATCAGGGACTGGGAGAGATAGAAAAGGAAGAGAAGAGGGATGCAGAACCCGTCAGTTGGGAAAGATTTTAAATTGATAAGGTGTTATTGAACCATAAAAACAAACAGGAAAACAAAAATTAACTGAAAACAACATTGACACAGACAAAGAATTAACATGAAGCACGATGAACACAGGGAGAGCTGTATTGCTCTGTGAAAACAATTTAATTCGGGAGAATTAAAAAAGCCTAGGTATTTAGGTGCAGCCTTGTGGACAACTCGACTCTGTCATCAACCACACTTGGAGGCCAGCTTTTGAGATAAGACTGGCAGTCATCTGCAAAGCATCCACAGGTCCGTACAGCGCGGCATGGACCGACTTGCAATTGTCTTTCTACCCAATGAAGTGGACATCCATGCTTCCGTCTACTCGCCTACTCGTGACCAGACCATTTGTATGCCAGTTGTTTGGATGATGCTTTTGTTTTTAATGACTAGCATTATTTTATTAAAAATTGTTTTACTCTCAGCAGTTAATATTTTGAAACTGTACATAGGCCTGCGCAAACATTTTCAGATATTGGAGTCAGTTTAATACAGATTGTCTCCAGATGTCAAGAAACATTTAATAATTTGATTTCTGTAGCAGTTGCTAATACAATACAACAAGCATTTGGCATTAATCAATTCATTCATTCCTCAATAATTCATTTTTTATACTTCGTTCGTCGTTAACAGATTATATAGCTCTAGCTATTATGGACTTCAGTTCCCTACAGATGATTTAATTCTAGAGTACCATAACCTAAGCTGTTCTCTCTCTGGTCTAATGAGCAGAAGGCCACACCATTCACCTGACAGAATATTGCCAACTAGATTTATTAACTGTTAAAGTGCTCGCACAACGGATGTCATATACAGAGGTGAATGAGTTACTACTAACTGACATCCAATAAAGAACTTGTGAACTGTGGACAGGTAACAAACTTCATCTTCTAACATGCGACAGTTTTCATGAAATTGTTTTGTTGTCGCACCCAACAACCATGCTTACATCAACGAAAACTAGACAGCTTTTTTTTTTTTAAAAAAAAAAAAATGTTTTAAAATGTTTTCCATGGCATCCTATACTTGCACCTAGCAGATCTCTCCCCCTACAACCCTCGCAAGCCAGAGATGGTGAGTGATTAACATCATACGTGAGTTTGAAAGACAGTCGTAAAAAGAATAAAAAGTTTTTAAATCAACAAATTAAAGCAAAATAAAAATTCTTTTCATAAATATTGTACTTGATTTTCTGTAGTCTACTTAATCCTGGGTCAGCATTTTTACTTATAACTGTGTCAAACTCAAAATGTGGAAGAAGCTTCCGGCTATGAAAGAAAGCGGTTCGATCGACTGAATGAGTTTTGAGGCTATAATATATTTATATATATCATATCCTCTGAATATAAGTTGGAAGTGCTTGCTCAATATTATAATTATAAAGAATTCTAAAGACAAAGGCTTGGTATAAGTGATAGCAGAGAAAAATAATTCAATCGACTGCAAAAGTTGGCAAAGTGTGACCGTTACTACTCATCAGAAGACGGTGGTCCTGATGGAGCATCCTTCGGGTAAATGGCGAGTCACGTGACATTCTCATGGCACCCAACATATCTGTTTACATCTTATTGCTGATGACATCTTGTCACACATGGGAGACACCCCGATCCCTGAGTACGGGGTGCATGTACAATTGCAATGTCTAACTGCCATACCGACATGCCGATCTTCTAAATATCATATACGTTTTTTCGGTCTGGCTGGCTGGCTGGTCCGCTGGCTGGTTTGACAGTTTAGACACAGCAGGTCTATTGTTACTTTGCGTGTTTTTTCTCGGCTACTATTATCAACGACAGCATGGCAAGCAACTCGTGTTTCAGGGCTGGCATTCAGGTGAGGCAAGGCGGACAAAAATGGACGACAATCGCAAAGATATTTGAGACGTTTGTGAGTCCTGCTGAGGGGGAATATACTTTTCCTTGAATGCTTGTTTAATAAAATAATGTTCAGTAATGTAAACAGTAATGTTTCCATTGAAACGCTTGTGTGATAAATATAAAAACAAAATATATCATAACCATAAAATATAAAGAAACCGCCGAGGTGGATTTTTAAATGAAATTCCCAGCTACCTTCTGACAGTGCAGTCTGTCTCTCTCTCTCTCCTGTCGAGAGCACTGAGGTTGTCATCTCTTTCTTGTCTCTAGAGTTTTGAGGTTCTGCTCGGTGTCTAACACCTCCCGATTTTTGCAAAGCACTCATCAGCTTCGGGTGGAGATGACACAAACGACTACAATTGTAATAGGAAGACAAGAAGCCTGAAATACATTTGGGGGACTTTATTTGTTTCTTTATCAAGTCAACCTTAGATATCTGCTCGCTTCGCAGACTGACTAGCTGTATAATAAACCCAAGTGGTAAACATTGCGAACCAATGACGTTGATGAACCAAAGCACGTGACTCCTGCCAGCCAATCAAGTTGAAGCAGTCTGCTTTCCCCTCCCCGTCGTTTGAGAATAGTAGCTCGGGTATCACGATCTCATTTTTGTGTCTCGATATAGCAAACTTATCCTGCGCATGCGTAAGTCGGACAAAGAAATGCACGGACACACTATTATACAATTTGCATACATACCCCGGAGCTAGCTTGTCCCTCCATCACTTGAGTAGTCCTTGACTGTTTGTATCTATCATGTCTAGTGTCGATTGTGTAGTCACTGTTGTCTTTAGAGTGTTACAGCAGGTGACAATCTCCGCCACCCGAGCTTCCCAGACATGCAACAACTAACTGACATATGACTGTGTGATTAAATGTCATTCTGTGTGGCAAATACCATGTCACCTTTCCGTTGCCGTTGATGTGTGTTTCTACTCGATGAAATAGTTCTGTTGATGAAGGGGCAGAAAACAAGTGTATTACCACCGCCACTCACTCCATCCCCCACTTGTGTACATACACTGTCCGTAGTAACATATCAGTACACACACATTGTCCATAATAACCTCAACCGTCAACAGTCTTTTCGTTTTTGTGACGTAGGAACATATCAGGGTGCGCGCTCGCGTGTGCGCATGCGTGGGTGGGTATGTGCTTACGTGAGTGTACGTGAAAGTGCGGGTGTGCGTGTGCACTTATAAGCGGGAAAGAGAAACAATATCTTTTAACTGGCTTTGTACACTCGCGACACCTCCCATAAACATGCCACATAAAATACTATCAAATAACTGTGTATTCACAAAGTATCGAGTGTCATTCAACCCGCACCTCTCTCGTCCCTCATAAAGACTTACCACCGAGGGTAGTGTTTCTCTGCTGTAGGTCATCTTTAAAGCAAGTGCTCGCAACTATATTAAAGCAGCTGGTTTTCTGATTTATTTCTTTGTAATAATAATAATAAAGTTCATTTATAGTGTTTTACCCTACCATCAAACGCGAGCCCAAGAACTTGACAAAAAATCCTCCTCCTTCTCCTCCTCCTCCTCCTCCTCCTCCTCCTCCTCATCATCATCATCATCATCATCAATATATAACACACGTTACTTCACGTCCATTAGACGATGTGGACGGCGGCCTCGTGGTAGTGCTTGTTCAAGATGTCTATCAGCAAACAAGCTGTCGACCGTCAAAAAAAATTCTAAACAATGACTTGTGAGATGTGATACAGGCACGAAAACAAGTTTATGGCTGTGAACCTAACTCACACCTCGTGGGGAGGACAATGAAAGTAAATTTTATAAAGTCGTTTACAAGATGACTGAGCCTTGCTTGCCGGGGTCACGTGCAGGGACAGGAAGGTGCATACAGGCCTTGCTACACCAACTTCTGACTACTGGAGGACATAGTCACTCAAGTCCTGAACTCACTTCCCACTTTGACATGATATTCGTGTTTTGGCTTGCATGTACAGACACAAATACACGTTTCTTGTGTACAAAGGGGAGGGACATCTTGTGGGTGGGAGGGCGCTTGTCATAACAGAGGTGCAGGCTGTGTTTGTCAAAAAACTCTTGTGCATGTTCTGCATTTTTTTTTTATTTTACAAAATGTACAAGTTGTATGTTGTGTGTAATTCATTGTAAACAACTAAATATTACATTAACTACATTAATAGATGAGTGATATACACAATATTTGGTTGCTGTGTGCAACATTTAATTATTGTGAATAGAATATTGGGCACAATAAGGCACATCATCGATGACAAAAGTCAAGATATTATGAGAGGAAAGATTCTTGCAGTGTTTGATTACCATGACATGTTAATTACACAAAGTAAGTCTAATTATTATGGTCTAAAAGTCCGTGTTTTCTTTCTCCCTTTGGAAAAAAAAAACCCCTTACTTAAATGACAATTTAAAATTGTCTGTTCTCTTTGTCCCTGAAAATCATTATTTAGTTGAACGAATAGGTGCCCAAGAAGAAAAAAAGATGCCTGTGTCTGACTGAAGTCCCGAATGCGAGAGGATCCTGTACAGTTTGCCTATTAGCCACGTAGGGTGTGATGCCACCCTCATCTTTTAGACACTACCCTACAACACTTGCACACCTCTAGCACCTATGTTCGGGTCCTGTTCATGGATTTTTCCAGCGCTTCAGCACGGTCCAGCCACACCTTCTGGTACAGCGCCTACTTGACTTGGATGTAAACATCAGCCTAGTTCTATGGATACAATCATTCCTGAAGGACCCACCACAAAAGGTTGGTCTCCAGCAACAAGTAGAGTTCGGCTCGTCTGAAAGGGAAACATCGCCGCCTGGTATGGCCACCTCCTCGTCAAAGACAAGGCAAGACTGGCCAGAGTATCCACCAGGCAAATAAAATTACTGGTACACCACTGCTGCCACTTTGTGACTTGTATCTTCATGTAGACAGAAAGATAGCACACAACATCACCTCACAAACACACCTTCCACCCCAACTTACAGCTGTTGCCCTCGGAAGGCGCAACAAAGTGCCACGTGCGCGAAACACTGCCTCCCAGCGGTCCTTGGTGCCAGCAGCCATCACCATCCTAAATAAAAGGCACAAGGACTCAACGGCTGCCATACTACTGGCATCCCAGGTTGGCATCTATGTGTGAGAAGGTGTAGGTGTGCGTGTGTGTTAAATGTCTTGTATGGGCATGTGTGTCTACCCATGATGTTGTATTATATATACTCATACTATGTATATGAGGTTGGGCATGTGAGCAAAAGAAAAATTTCTGTCTTGGACTTCTTCGGACAGACAATAAACTTTGATTTGATTTTTTAATTTGAGTTTTGAACATATGATGAATCGCTGCCCAACTCGCATGAATACATTTTTAATGTCACAAAAGATGAGCAATTGATCTCTTTCCACACCCAGCTGAAAATGTGTTCAGTTCTCGAGGTACAAGCCTTTTGTCTTAAAAGAATTAATGAACAAAGATTCCACCAAAATCTTGGGAGTCGGTGTCTTTTATTCTATTGAGCCCTTTCTTTCAAAGTTAATTTTGTGTGATTTAGCCTGTGAAGTGTTTCTGTTTAGTATTAATTAGTAGGTGACAAGTAGCGGCCATTTTGTTGTGACATATTAAGTTAAGTATTTTCCCCCTTTATAAGCAAACCTTTTGTGCCACTGTATAACACTTTCATTTAGTTTTCCTGTCTACATTGCCCCGTGTCTTCTCTCTAAACATTCGTGTCTTTGTCTGCTCAGCTCCGCGAGAAAACCAAGAAGAAATGTATCGACCAACAGGCATGTTAATAAAGAATGGTCTTGTGCTCTGCTCTTTTTTGTCAGTGAGCATCAGTAATCGGCTGCAATGATGATGATGATGATGATGAGGAGGAGGAGGAGGTGGAGGAGGAGAAGCAGGTCGGAAGAAAAGAAGGAAGGAAGGAATGTCGCTAAAGGTGTTTATCTTTTACATTCCGCAGTACATGGAGACTGTTGGACAACCGACATTAAAACACTGGCAGCAATAGCGAACTAAGAATGTCGAAGTCCACATCACATGTCGGAACATTTTCCTTTGTTGTGTTCCGCTTTGCACTGCGCATCAGTGTTTGAAGAACATTTGTCTTAGAAAGGAAATCCTCGTGCCCAGCGCGCTTTGAAGTCGGAGCCCGGCAATAAAGGTGGTTACAAGGCGCAGACCTGGCGCTTGTAGCGAGTGTTGACTGTGAGTAAACTGACCTGTGCATTGGGTGTTTGCACACGGGAGGCCAGTGATGTCTCTACCCCATTGATGCCTTTGTCCGCCGCCAGTTGTATTCTCCAGCCTCCAAAGGCCGCCAACCGTTGGTGGCGCTTCGCTTCCAGGACGGACGCCCTTCTGACAACCTGGAGGACAGCCCATGTCCGGACTCGTGGTGGAGTCTTTTGTGCCACACTGCACTATTTTCTCGTCCTCAATATTTGATACCGTTTGTCTCTAAGTACCCACATTTTCATCCGCGGCTGCAAGTCGCCTGGGAACTGTCTCAGCCAGGGGTCAAACATTTCCCTCTTTCTGATACGGCTATGTAAAGTTTTTCTCTTACAGGCCGCCTTTTCGGCCTCCGATCTGCTAGAATTGTCTAGAAAATGAAGTCATTTACACAGGCACGGACTCAGCTGAAACACTCTGCTATCATCCAGGAACGAAACAAACGATAATAAAACGAAATTCGTTGCGAGAATTGGCTTTCTGGGCTTCAGCTATTGTCTACTGCAAACAGGTACGCAGCTTCTTAATTATATTTTTTCAGACATCAAACCTTACTCCTTGATAGCTTTTGCCAACACCGACTACAATGGTCGCTCTCCGGTTGTGGACTACTCGTGTCTCGGTATTGACAGACATTGGCCGCCATGACGGATAGCGGTGTCAAACAAAGTGAATAAGAACGAGAAAAGAGAAGTCCCGGATGTGAAGACGTGGCCCTGCTGTAACGACAACAACAGACGGGGATTTTTTGATTAGGCAGTCAGGGGCCATGGTGGGGCTATGGTGGACCCGGTGCACAGTATGTCACTACCCTAGAGCTGGGTGTTAACGACTAACAGTCAGCGATACCACTCACATTCATATAAGTATTTTAGCTGGCTGCAGGCCCTAATTATCTAGCTACTGGCTAGGTCTTTGCCATCTACCTACTGGGTGTCGGCCCTAGCCATCTAATTACTAGCTAGGACCACATTGTATACTCGGGTCCAAATAGGTTTCAAACTAAGTGCGAAAATTGACAATAGGGATAGGGTTAGATGGGTTAGGACAGAGCCGTTACAGTTCTCTGCGAATAAGTATATATATATATAATGTGTGTGTGTGTGACCTGCAAAGTCATCACCAGAAGATTACTTACTTATGAGTTCGGCTTTTACGTGTAACTTTTATATACGGTGACTAATCGTTTATCTTACAGTTTCGTGCATCTTAGAGCGGACCAAACATCACAACACTTTCTGTAGTCTTGCTTATCTGTTCTACCAGCGAGAACCACAAAAAAATTGCCCCCCGAACACCTCCTTAGATAATAAGCTTTGAGGATCAGCCGCTGACCTACACGGACAGAGTTCGCTGCCCGCACGAGACATTTAGAACACAGCCAGAGTGTAACTTTTGTCTGTATGAGACCAATCATTTACAGGAATGTCTTTTGTCTAGGTGTCTATGTGACCAATCCTTTCTATATAATTCCTACATCCACTAACCAATCATTTATATTGTGTCTGTTTGTTCATCTACTGTCTTATTTTTCATTCGAAGAAAGAAAACTAAATTCAGTGGAATTCTTACTTCTAATAGGAACATAAACAATCCTTCATTTACTAAGCTTTTCTGGAAACATTTATTCCTTCCTTTGTAAAAAAAATTATTTAATTTACAAATTAACTTCAAATATTACACAACGCCTTCCTTCAGGTAGAATTCGCTTTACACACACCGACATCGCATTATAAATAACAGTACCAACATTAATAATGAATTAATAAATTAATAACATGCTGTCGAAATATTATTTGATGTGCGTGTCTGACGATGCATGCAATCCTAACCTGTGGTGAAAGTATATTATTGTTATTTGTAGAACGCATTTCCCAGTGTGCGCTGTGCACACGAGACTACAAGTAAACAAACAGTCTCACAGACAGACAAACACTTGCGCGTGACTGTTTATTCGTTTGTAGTGTGCACACGAGCTTTATGCAAATTTTCACAGCCCCGTGTCTACAAGTCAAAGATATCTAGTTACTAACCTTTCCAGACTTTTCTCCGTGGTCTGGTTTTACCTGGTTTCTGGTACACGAGACTATTGGCATGCCACACAGTTACTGTTAATTAAAAAACCTAAACAATAGATCACAACCCAAACACCCAGTCGCCGGACGGTAATTAAAAAACCTCGTCAAAGACCGGAAGTGTGCCAAAGTTCGGTCTGTGTGCTTGCATATCGCCCCCCTCCCAGACTATTCAGGTATCGCACATAATCCTTTTCCATTTCCAGGAGTCGGAAGAAAGTGAAAGAAAGCTTGTCGAGCTTCTTATGATGTCTGTGGAGTGAAGGAACGAGGAAGCCAGTGTGGAGAATAGCCGCAGCTCTCAAGTTCTCTGTGTGATTCCGTGTTTGAAGGATGAATGGAGGCTAATCGTGTTTTACAGAAATAATCTCGGAAACTGTAGGTTGGCTGCACATTTATACCTACCTGAGACATGAGACAACCTTTGAACTTTTTGTTAACAAACACAAGCATTTCGTCTTCTTCACATGGTAATTCTCGGATTGAGATTTACTCTAACGATGAATAGTAAAAGAAACATTCTGAAACAACATTTAATTGCTTAATGGAACGACTTAAAACGGTTAATGGCAACTTTTGAAACAGCAACAGCACAGATTTATTTTGCCTTATTTAGTTTTCTTCAGGTTTTATATAGACATTCTTTCGAACTTTTAAAAATTAAAATATGAAGATGATGGTAATAATAACAGCAGAAATAAATAAAAAAAAATATGTAAGACTCAGAAACATAGCAGAAACATTTAAGTGCAGACTAGAGGAAGACATTGCATTGTGAAAGCACCAAATAACAAACTGGAGTTACATACTTTACAAGTACTAAATAGTAGAGCACCGATAACAAACAACAAAAACTTCGAACCTAACAATTTAAGCCAATTTATTCCTAATTCCGTTATTCCTGTTCAAGTAATGTCTATATATCTTAGCATCATGTATTCGTGTATGTCTTTTGTCACATTGTCGCCAGCTGTTGTACATTTGTAATTATTATTGCGTGATCTATGTCTTATGGCTAAAAATGCCTCTTGGGTTTGTAGCTAATAAATAAAATAAAATAAAATAAAATAAAATAAAATAAAATAAAAAGGAATTTGACACTTTATAAAGCCCTCAATGACAAAGAAGAATTCCACACTTCGCGAGCACTATATTACAAACAAAAGCAAGACACTTCACAAACATTACAAACTGGAGTTCAGCAAGCACTGACTTGCAATTTGAAAAAGACCTTACAACGCCCTAAATTGTAAAATAAATAAATAACTAATAAAGAAGCTGGAGAAATACACTCAACCTGCACTAAACTACAACGGGAAGCAAGACACTGCACAAGAAACCAATCTGTGGATTCGAACCCCTAGAGGTCTGCCCTTGGTGTTTGGTCAGGCCCCACTGCTCAATGCTACACCTTACCCTTCAGGGCCCTGTATACCCCGGTGTTACTTTCGGTGCAGGGGGTACGGGTCGCAGAGCTGTAGTCTTGACGAGTAGGAAAACAAACCATAAAATGACAACATATAAAACTGAACATGACTTTATTGTCATCATCTTCATCCTTTGGCATTTAGTGTGGACTCCTTCGACACCCCACCGACAACAAAATAATGGCCTTCTAACCAACCATCCGTGTCATGGCAACCAAATAGGTTCAGTGCGCGTGCACTCCCAATCTGTCGTACTTCGCGTGCCAACTTCTTTTGTTTTACATCCGGAAAGACAAATAAACCAATCAAACCACGCTGAGAAATCTGTGCTGATTATTGCTCAACCATTTAAGTCTGAGGTTGCCCAGTGCTAACAATAATTTAAATAAAAACAATCAGAAACCACTATATTTCTTGACAGTTATGTACAAACTGGTTAATGTCTGTGATCGACTTGTTTCTTCTTGACAGTTGGTCTGTGGAAGGACGAGGGACGTCAGAGGAATTTGTCATAAATGTTATTCACAATCGTCTTTCGTTTCTGCCTACTAGGATTATATATACAGATTTCTAGGAATGGTCTGTTCTAGCTCTGTTGCATTACCATGCATGACTTGAGTGGATGGTGTATTTGTGATCCTGACACGAGTGAGGTTCACGGTGCCCGCCATTATCCCCTCCCTTCACAGCGCCGTCGTTGCCATGACCGCACTCGCTTGCCCCAGTTTCAGGTTTCTTCTGTTAACATTTACGATGTTGAGGAGCTCTCTTCGGCCACGAGGACAAAAAGGCCCATAAACCAGGCATCAATCGTTATTGTCCGATAAAATTTCTTCATCTTTCATTCCCGATTTCTTCGTCTCGTCTCTCGGCCATCCTTATCCCACCAATACCCCCATTCAGCTCGCCCACCCATCGGGGTGTCAGTTTTTTTGTTTATTGTTTTATTTTTCTTCCCCATGCTCATTTTCTGTCCATTGTGAACATTGTGTGTGCTGGGCTTTGTTGCACTCGAGCAATAAAGTCTCTCTCTCTCTCACACACACACACACTTTTAAACCCAGTGAATATCGCCAACAACGACGACGACGACGATGATGATGCATCTACTTTAGCTGAATACGCATATATATATATGTGTGTGGACACTGACAAATAAAAGAATAAATAAAATGTACCAGCTCATTCTCGGGATGAAGAAAACTTACAAAACCGAGGCGTTCTGATTTGTACTGTTTAGAAGGACTGCTTCAAAGAAGCTTGGCGATGGCTGACTGGATGAGAGAATCCAGACTAAATCTTTATAGGCTTCCTGAATGATCAACTTAGACACGTTAAAGAAAATAAAAGAAAAAATTCCAGCCAATAATGTCGAACGAGATCTTATATCATTACCTTATAAAAGCCAGCAGCACTTTCAAACGGCGCATTTCAAACTGCCTGAATTCAAAGCACTTGATATCTAAGTATAGACACACTAATAAACATTTAATTATCTACACAGACGTAATACAACGTCCTTTGATATTTACACGGTTTTACAAACATAAAAAAACAAAACAAAAAAAAGAAGTAAAACAAGAAAAAAAGAAAGAAAAAGAGAATGAAAGGCTAAAATATCAGACAGTTAAATTCCCATTACAGAGGCTTAAAGAATTAATTGACAAGGAACAAACGTGTGTAGGACTAGTTTGAATTAAAAGGTAAACAATGTTCGCCAGACAGAGGCAAAGTGTTTGAAACACGAGATAGCTTTCGGTCCAGTTTGTTTGAGACAAACCTTCAGAATATTCTTATGTCAATAGAACAAGAGGGGATGTTGATGTTTACAGAATAATAATAATAATAATAATAAAAAAGTAGTGGGCACATTCAGTAACGAATGAATGAAATAAGTGGAACGCATGATAAATTTGTAAAGGCCCTTAAGGGATAACTTACTAGGGGCACAACTAATGAACTGGCAGGGAAACATTAGTGATAGTAGGGGCCCAGTAATGAATGTGCAACAAAAATAGCAGCCCACTCGTTTCAAATATTGTTTAGCCATCTTTTATAAACAAGAACGAAGGATTGTTACTAAAATCATTAAAGACTATAACAAAAATTTAAAAAAGACAAAATGTAAATGAACTTTATTTAATTTAGGTCTGCGTTTGTGTACTTCTCATTATGTCTGGATCATTCACTGCTTTTGACAGGCTTGACATCAGACGATGGCCCTCTTTTACTGTTCATTTCTCTACCAAATCTCTCTACCATTAATCTATTGCTGACATTTTCTTAGTTCACCCTTTCCATGCTTTCTACTGAGAGGAAAAAATTCCTTGTCTCCCTTCTTCTCGTTTCTAACCAAAATCTTGTCTTAATTGTAATGGCATCGATTACATAATGTAGAAGAAGCACACTCCCAACGATTGTATGTGCATGTTCTAGATTAATCAGCTTCTCATTCGTTTTCTTACATCTTCCTCCACTCGCCATCAGCGCGTGCGTGTGAGTGAAAGTGTGTGAGTGTGTTTCCGAGACCAGAGCCAGAAGCTGGACAAAACGCTAAAACGCTGTAAAATTCAGCAAACAGTGAGCGGGCGGAATACATTAATCACTCGACAAGTCGCTCGCTCTCTCCATCGTTATCACTGCAAGCACAACTATCGGTTCATCAGCTGACACCCGTGTCCAGGGCAATTAGTCCTCCCCTCTCCCCCCCTGACAGGCCGCGTGAAGTGTCACAAGCTGCCTGCCTCCTCGGCGCCTCCCGGCTGTCAGTGCTTGTCACACTTTGCCGCGATATTACTCATGTGTTAATGGTTAATTAGCCACACACCACCCCATTCTGATCATATCTTGACGCCGCGCTGACAAACCCTCCACCCGGGGCTGCGCCACCCTGCGCACGCGCACTCACGCTCGCCGTGTGAAGGCGCCGGTGGGCGTGGCCTGGCGGCTTGATTGATCGGTCGTGCCCGCGCGCAGAAGTGAGTGATCCGACCCTCGACGTTCGATAAGTCTGCACCGGGGACTTGTTTTTGCACCTGCGCTGTGCGCCTGTCCTTGCCCCGCGGTTTGCAGATAACACCTTGGATGCAGTGTGACGGCCAAGGTATTGGCTGTATCTATGGCCCCGCCAGGCGCGCGGGGCAAAGGTCAAAATCAATCACCGGGCGGCGAGAGCTGACTGTTACTGGAGAATTCCTACAAGCTGCGAGAGGAAAAACCTTTTAAGCTCTTAATCCACTAGATGTTGCTGTTAATATTGAGCAGTGGCTTTAGATGTAGAGAAGAAAGAAAACAGTGTGTGAGATACGGGAGGGAGAGAGAGTGTGCGCGAGCGCTGTGTGTGTGTGTGAACTGAGCGAGATGAACAGAGAAGGGTTTATCAATCTCTTACACAAGACAAAAAGGAAAGAAGAAACGAAATATCATTAATGAATAAAATTTATTGTATAATGAAGTTTATTGTCATCAGTGGGTTTGAATGGTAGAAGAATTTATTTCTGAGGTCGCCATGAAAGGGGACTAGTTGTCTTCTCGTAACATTTCATCGATATTAGTCGTGCTGAGCTTTCCGTCCAAGTGGTTAATAAATGCGTTTCTTCGATTTTATCCGGGCAAACATTTGCTCTCTCTCTCACTCTCTGTGATACGGTAAACTATTACAAAGCATATGGCAAAAGTTGAAGCCTGATGGAAAGACCCTGGGTACCCAACTAAAACAAAGCCAGACACCCAAGCACCAGCAAGAGTAGTATGGATGTAGACACTCGGATGATAATTTTTCTCCATGAATGTTGCCCTTTTCTTTTTACGACCTCGTTTGCAAAATTGATGACAGTCGGCGGCGTGTCAGGCGCGAAGTGGCTGTAGGAGAAACCTATAAAACGATCTGTGCACTGTCAATCGACTGCCTGCACCTCAGGTGCTAAGCTCGGGCTGCGGCCCAGGTGCTAATGTCGCGGCTGCAGCGCTCTTTACTTTATTCTCTCTTTTCTTTCTTCCTTCCATTTTTTTTTTTTTTTTTTTTTTGTGTTGCTGCCGACTGGAGGACGCTTAATGGCTCCTAACCACTGATGTAGACGCCAATGAATGCATCCATTCGTTTGATCTTTGCGAAAGGAGCTGCCAAAGTTTTGTGGAAAGAAAACCAACAAAGACTGTTACCAATTATTTTGCTCGTTTGGCTCCGTGTCTGTGCCTGTATGGGTGAACGAGGGATTTTTTTTTTTTGGAGGGAGAGGGGATAGAGGGAGGAGGACACAGGTCGATTCCCGCGAGTGAGTTTGAGTCAGTAGTTGTAACGGTGCGGACTGTCACTGACCCCACTCCTCTTTGTTGGGGGTCCACACGGGAGACAACCTACACGGTTTGATCACTTCTCTCCCTGTGACATGCTTTGGTGAAGTGTGTGGCAGCCAGCAAGTCTTAATTACTAAAAGTGATTGAGGCCATTCAGGTACAGCTTCCTTTCTCCTTTTCAGTCTTTCTGTGTTCATTTTGCACTCCTCCCACTTCAGCCTCGGTTGCCTAGCTCCACTTTGTTGGCAATATATACATAACAGTCAATGCTTATTGTTCACAATATTATTTAGTTTGAAACTCTGTTTATTATTAATCAAGTATTCAAGCAACTCCGAGACAAAATATCACCCACTTGTTATTGCTGTGCTTTCTATCATATCCTATTCTTTATTTAGCTTTCCGTCATACGCATGCACGCACTCTCGATAATTGTTTTTTTTTATGTAAGCTTTTCTGTAATTTCATAATTAAATATTCCTAAGTTTTTATTGTAATAAAGTTTAATGATTTGCAGTAATTCCACCCCCCACTTTTGCAACCTATAAGATTGAACGGCATTAGAATAACATTTAGAATTTTTGTATGTGTGTAAGAGAGAGAGAAAGATAAAAAATGAAAAAAATGTGGGTATGAGAGCTGACGGACGTATAGAAGTACCAAACATGGCCAAACATTCAATAGATAATCTCGTTCCATTTAGAGGACTGCATTCAGCGACTACATAAAACTATTTGTAAAACTTTTAACATCTTTTCTTGTAATAAAATAGAGTGGTGTTCATTGTCATGTTAATGTAAACAACAAACAATAAACACTACAGTAACTTTAATCTCGACGCCGAAGTTGTCGTGACAAGTGTTCAATTGCGGTCAGTCCTGTCTTGTTTTCAGTCGACAGAACTCGGTGTCTCGCGATGTGGTGGTCTGGTCCAGCAGGAAGACGAGAGTATGAGGAGTGCATAACTACGTCACTCTGGTGCTCGCCTTGCGCGTGTGCGTGCGCGTGCTTGCGTGTGAAGCAGAGGTGACAGTGGTTGCTGCAAAGACAGCCTACAAGACCGGTCAAAGCTGATTTGATAAAACATTTTCATTTATTATGAAGCAGATGAGTTAGCAACAGCAAACATACACCAACACACTTAGCTTTGATACACATCTTGTCTTCTCGCCTTTTTGTCGTCTTATTCTTCCTTTAGCTTTGATATACATCTACTCTCGTCGCCTTTTTGTCGTCTTATTCTTCATTTTTATTTCACGTATCTTATCCAAATCCTGTTTCCATTGACTGCCATACAGCAAGAAATTTCTTTGCACATTATTTTCCAAATTGAAAAATGACATTACTTAGATACATTCACTACAATATTTTACAAATAATTATGATAAATATTCTTATTTATATTGACGAAAATTCGAACCCTTTTACATATTTGTATATTAAAAAGCGATTTTAATAATGCAGATAAATCCTGAATTTTAAAACGATGATAATTAGAATAATGACTATAATTTGCTCTTTGATCATGGCAATAATTCGTGCTTTACATAAATGATTTTATAATAAGGATAATTTGTTCTTTTGATGACGGCGATAATTAGTTTATTTTACATCGATAATTTGTGCTCCTGAGAATGATAATACGCACTCTGAATAACATTATTTTAACTTAATGTCAGTTTTTTCTTTAGTGTATGTGGACAGGAAAGGAACTGTAAACAACGCCGACAACACAGATTACAAATGAACCGAATGAGAAAAATGCTTTGTATTACTGCAGGTCATGAAGTGCGTTCCTTGCAAATCACAGTTCATGCTTTATCTGCATGTTGTATTATTGTGTGGCATATATTGTAATATCATGGTGTAATTATATATAGAAGAAAAAAGACGCAAAGTTCAACCGTGTAACAAATACAGTTGGGTGTTCTTCACATAAACGATCTGTTATCCAACTCAAAAATATGCTAACATATATGTAAGCCATGAAATTACATACTTTTAACATTTAGATTAACGGTACTCAGACTGGCCTCTGTCAAGCCGACAGTTAACTGTCCGTTTGGACAGAACATGTGCACTGTGTGGGGTCAAGTTAACCGAGGGCAACAGCTTTATTTTGTTCAGTCTTCAGAACGAGCCTTCTCTGTTCACTTCCCGTTCCATTTCATTTTTATTTATCTATTTATATTTCTTTGTAAACAAGCTTTCAAAATGACATAGCCTAAACGTGGTCATCAAATCAAACTGCGAGTGTGAACGTGTGTCCAAACTGTTTCTCTGCAACCTACAATGTTCTGTACATCATTGTACATGTACAACTACATTGTACAACTCCCCAAACTACAATGTCATATAAATCACAAGACAGACAGGCATTTATATTCCGGAATAGAACTGCGCGGAGGCAATCAATGTCACAAATCTCGCTCACACGAGGTGTTGTAAAGGTCACTGGTTGCGTCCCCTGGGAAGACGTCCCGTCAGACATCGGGATATAAACATGAAGATGTGTACATCGGTGCCCACCCCTCACAGAAATCGTTACAAACACACCGCATGTCTCACCGCCAACTTCTTTGGCCTTCGTAACGGCTTTCGTTGTTTTTGTTGGTATTATTATTGTTGTTGTTGTTGCTGCTGTTGTTGTTGCTTGTTAGCAAAAATACTCCTACCAAGTCCTAAGCTACCAAGGTGTGATTTCGCACAGCGGGGAGTGGGGAAGGAGGAAAAAGGTGGAAGAAATGGGAGCACACGAAGAAAACTGTCAAATGCGAACCCTGTGACCTGTGACCAGGAGATTTGTCTCGAGATAAGATTCCGACCTCGGGCCTTACAATCTTCAGTGTTCGTGTGACACTGTGCTGCCAGATCGTCTAGTCTGGAGGTCAGTTACCATCTGACACTTTTATTGCAGAAAATTGTACCCAAACGTTTATACACCACTGACCACATCGTAAGCGAGGACCAGGGCTCGGCCTGGCGGCTGGAAAACAAAGGCCCAGTCCACGATCCTCCAGTTCTTATCGTCGCCATATCAGCCGCCATCAGTCGCACTGCCAAGGAAACTTTAACAAGAGGGAGTGGAAGGGCTGGGGTGGAGGTGGATGAGATTTTATGAACTGTTGAGGTTGCGAATGGAATTGGCAGTGTGTCTCCTAAACTATCTCAGGCAAGCAAACCGTCAGCCCTCACCACAAACTGCAAGTACCAGTCAAACACAACCAGACAGGACCGCCTGGCTTCTCCAATGCGTCCTTTTGTCCTCAGAAGCAGTCCAAGGCTCTAATAATAACATTATCAGTTTACAAGCATCTGTGGTCATCAGCAGCTGTCCTTTCGTCCACCTGCACAGCCTTTGTCAACAGTGCTCGCTGTGATGGCAAACACGGGGTCGCGGGGGTCACCAGCTTATCGCGCGGGTGACACTGCGTAGACTGCATGTACTGCGCAGTAGCTCTGGTGCGCACCCGGTATGAAGCACATCACTACCCGTCCACCCTACCCCACCCCATCTACCCAACATGCAGCTGAGAGCTGCCAGGTGCCAAGTCAATGCAATTTGTTGACAGAAAGTATCTTAGTAGCGACTGTCACACGATCACCAATGCGTGCGGCTCGAAGACGAGTCTTGGAAAGAATTTGCTGGAATATTCCTGATCATATTTATCTGTTGTATCCAGTTCAATGAACTAGCAGTATAGTTTTAGTGGAGAAGTGCATTCTTGTGGGATTTCCTGGCACACTGTTGCTGTGTTTGGTCAGTCATCCTGATCAGACTAATGTTACCCCGCAACCCCTTGTGTTCCAGAAGCTGTCCTGCTGCTTGATGTGGTCGAGCTGCCGTGTGGTGCCCAAACTCTAACATTTCACTTTTCTGTTTACAAACCAAACAGCACTGCCAGGCGACATGGGCCTGTGTGTGCTCCACATGATACTTATGGATATCGCTTTTTCAAAACTATGCCCGTGATAATATCATGCAATATAGCCATCATTTAGTGCCATGTCATGTATCATTCAGCTAACCTGTGTAAATAAGGTTATTAAGCTCAAAGTTGTTCTTAAAACATAAAATTGGATTTTGATATAATAAAATCGTGGATAAAAGCACGGTGAGGAAGTCATAAATTCCAACTTTCGATGGCAGAAGCGAATACAAAAAAATAAATAAATAATAAAAAAATAAATAAAGAAGAAGGAAAAAAAAGCAATGCTAATGAGGTGCTGCAGCAACGTATGTTAATCAGATAATCTCATAACAAGGGAAATGATGTTATGATGTTTCCAAAATACACGTGAGACTTCAGGTATTGAAATTCTTAGAGCTTGCAAAGGGATCAGAAATATTCAGTAATCAGTATCCAATGATGAACTGAGGTTAGCCAACTGAAAATTATTTTGCACTTGAGTACGCCTTTAACACTTGTTAACTTCAAAGCAAACGAACGAAAATGGTTTTGTTCTGTAAGTTTAGAAACAAGATCATTACATAATGACAACCCCTGTGAAGACCTTCCTGACGAGGGTGGGTTATTTTTGTGACCTGAGTAATGTACAGCAAAGTTGTTTTTTTTTTTAAATCTGCAAAATCTTTCATTACTTCTATTACATTAAATATTACCACAATAAGAAAAATAATGATAAGAAGAGCGCAAAAAAAGAGAGATGGGAAGTAGTAGACACAGAGGAGAAGGGATAGTAAGAAGCAGGTGGAAAGGAGGACACATTAAAACACAATGATTAACATAATGATGACGGCTTCCTGTGTAACGCCTATTGTTACATGAACAACAACAAACAAGGAATCCGTGTATTGTATTATATCAATTTGTCGCCTGCTTTCAATCTCAGTCTTCGGTCAAGTGGCGCATGTTAATAAATAACAGTGTAAAATAAAGCACTGTGAACAGAACTTCAATGAATCAACAGTGTAAAATAAAACACAGTAGTGCAGCCATCCTTTGCTACTTGTCAAGTTCAATGTTATTTTCTGAGTATCAAAAATGAAACAACAACAACAACAACAACAACAACAACAACAACAACAACAACAACAACAACAAGAAGCATTGACAGCATCACTTTAACAGCCAAGTCTTGCAATATTTTTTCAATCTCTTAAAAATATTAGACTCATGTTAAGAATTTTATTTTCACTCATTCCACTTCAAAAACATTAGAACCCCATACGCTTACATTTAATTGATGATAAACCATTTTCATTACATACAATGTTGATTCACTATATATATAGAGAGAGAGATTGTAAAAGGGTGCAAGAGATGGATGGATGCCTATGTATTTATATCTACATATATGCTCAGAACTATATGTTGTCTGCGGGACAAATTACTTTGTCAGTTCTCTCTCTCTCTTCTTTCTTTCTTTTTTTCTTCTTCTTCTTCTTCCTTTTTTTTTTTTTTTTTTGCAGTCAACAACTCAGTTGCAAAATCCCCTTCAGAACACCAAACAAGTAGACAATGAACTACTGTACACTAGCGATGTACTACATAATTCTTACCACTGCTGAGTGACACAGAGAATATAGTCGCGAGCAGGACTTAAAATAGAAGACACTATAAACTCTTAAAAGTATACAAATTAGGCAATAAAAATAAATTAAAATGAATAAAACAATTTTTGAAGAAGGACCAAGAAATACTTTTAAATTAACAAATAAATAAATCAGGAACGGACGGTTCATACAATGTAGTACAAAGACACACCTAAGTAAAAGTACAAGAAATAAAATAAAGAAACAAACAAAAACTGACAAATACTTCACTTTAAGAAATGAAGAATATTCAAAATAACACGACTTAAAACAAACAAAATCAAAGAAAGAAGCAAACAAATTTCGAGTTTTAAAAAGCGCAGCAGTGATATTGTACTCCATTATAGTAAGGGTCTCCTATCTCCCCCTCCCCTTGCCTACCTCCCTGTTGTAGATGTTCAGGTAGGACAGTGTAGACGGCCATCTGGCGAGAAAGGAATTGGCACCAGGCACTGGCACAGAGCATCTGTAGCTATGATCTCACAATAAGCTCCCCCCAAAATCGCACAAATGTTCCCCCTCACTTGCCGACAGGACCAAATCGCTTTCCCCACACATGAACAAAGCTTTGAGCAGCCTGGTTCCTCGGCATCCACTTTAATTCTAGGTTCTTTCACGGAAATTTCGACTACTTCTGTAAGAAAGAACAGAGCAGTTGTATTGTATGTAATCTTGGCGAGTGGCACGTGACTGGTGTCCTGACCAGAAGTCTGAGGCTTCATGGACGGTCTGCTACCTTTCTCGCTCCTTGCCTGCTTGGGGAATGTGTCAATGAAAGATCGCAGCCTGCTAAACAAGGTCCCCCATTTGTCAGGTAAAGTGATCGGCCCACAGCTTCCCAATAGTACATACACACAGCCGGCTGTAGCAAAATCACCAGTGCACGGGTGTGCTTACATGTGGGTGGGTGGGTGTGAGTAAGGAGATGTCACTTTATATCTCTATGACTACGTGATGGTCATTAGTTATTTTTGTGAGCCTTCCTTTTAGAACACGAAAATGGACTCCGCATAATAATTTGTCAATGTCTATATTGAGATAATGTATTGATAAGATTCATTGATTGAGATTTGTAAGTGATCTCGTGTGCTAAGGACCTTTCTTGTTCTCTCTACACCTTGCCTGTTCTCTCTACACCTTGCCTGTTCTCTCTACACCTTGCCTGTTCTCTCTACATCTTGCCTGTTCTCTCTACATTTTGCCCAATGTATGTACATCTTTCCTATCTGGTGCTATGTCAATGTGCTGGGTGCCTCCTGTAGGGATGTGGGTTACAAGCGACAGACGTACCCTGATGGCAGTGGTGAACTCATTGTATGCAGCTGACTACATATGGTATACAAGCTGACCTCCCTGTATGCAATTATCGTTGTTTATGGGCTGACTGTATGGTATACAAGCTGACTCCACTGTGTGCAATTAACATTGTTTATGCGCTGACTACATTTTACACAGAATAATAATAATAATGCGATTTCTATAACGCCGTTCTCCACCATCGAGATAAAAAAGCTTTATAAAAATAATAATACATAATAATATCAATAACTGCTAGGGACACAAGGATTGCCAAATTTGGAATCGAATATAAGTGTATGTGTTCATGAATTAGTGGCACAATAGGCAAACTAAACACATCTCGCCAGGACTGCAGATGAATACCTGCACCGATCCAGAATCCAAACACGTAGCGGGAAATGAATGTTTATGTAGCCACATATTTCTGTATATCTTTGCAGGCTGACTGAATTGTAACCAGGATGACTTGTTTTTATTTTATTTTTCTTCTTCTTTTCATCCAGGGGCTCCTGGCATGCCGCACATCTTCAGTAGCACTATTTAGGGTCCTATGTCTTTTATGTGTTTCTTTTGTGTTATTACTGAGGATGGTGACCTACAAGAATTAATAGAATGTATAGATAAAAGAGAGATTATACATATGAGGATACAAATGAGTATGTGTATGCATCTTTGACTTAAGTAGGAAAGAAAGAGGCAGAAACATCAAACGACAAAAATGTATCCTTTGTTTACATGTGTTTATGTGCTTTGATTTATTTAATTACCTATGTTCAAAGAATGCTGTTTGTCGGGCGATTCTCATATCTGGGAGATGTGTACATAGACAGCATGGGGATAATAGCTACGGCAGCAAAATACATGAACAGGCTGGAGGAAGGAAAGAATGAGTGAAGGATAAAGAAAAAAGCTGCTATAAACTGACCATTGAGTGAGTGTGTGAGTAAGAGATATTGTATATACAGATAGACAGGAATGTGTGTGAATATGTCTGTATATATTTTTAATATCTTAATACCTCTTACAGGGTGACGCATTAATAATCTTTTCATTTATGGCAACTTGTGCACCTGTCAAGGCAGGTGAAAAACTGGTTTGACAATGGTGCACATGATGCACACAGGCTTACACAGAGCAGGTGACTGCTAGTGTTACATATTTATAGTAATGTATAAATACTATAAATAATAAATAATGTAATACAAATATTTAGAAATAGTATATTTAGAAAAGATAATAAGCAACACACTCAGGGTATAGTTAATAAAAAGTGTCAACTGATGCCACACAGTCTGTTCTCCAAGCAATGAGATTTGAAAACACGAGCTGTGTCAGAGCGAAGCAGGAAAACAAACAAACAAACTTGGATGAAAGGGGATGTTCATACATTTTCATACATTTGTCTCCCGAATGCCAGTCCAAACCCAAGCTGCCTACCGACCTCCGCTACCTGTCGCACAGAAACAACTACCCACCCTCATCATTTGCTCCATGGCATGTTCGAGAGCTCATGTCTGCATTTGTTATGTTTCTGCTTGTTCCATGGCCTCGTGATCGGCTTGTAGTGCCAAGGTGGTGGGGGGACTGTATACAAACACTCGGGTCAAGAGGTGAGTTGCCATCAAGTATAATCTGAATGATGACTGGATCATGATGAATTTCGTGTTACGATGTACGGTATTTACTATTACTCATTATTACTCTATTTAATATTTTTGATTGTTCATGTAAACATGACATCAACAGAGTAATTATCATACACATATGTCTTGAGTAGATACATTTAAAAATAGAATTTTATATATAGAGAGAACTACATTAAAATGGTAAAGTCCCTAACACCATACCAATATCTCAGTCTTGAAAGAATTTTAAGAATTTGATATTATACCACCTTCAACCCTCCATGGACACTGCTTCCCATGAAGTGTTTCTGAGGTAATTTTTTTTAAAGGGGTGGCTCGTTATTTTTACTTATTTTAAACGTTTAGAGTGTACAACTGTACATAGTTTGGTAATAATTTTGCTTTGCGAACAATTTTTTTTGAAGCTTACTGAAATCAGTCATCTGCCTGAGGAAATAAGAATGACCAGAAAGTATGAAATGTATTCCAGGGTGAGTTGGTTGAAAATAATTGCAGTCAGGAGTTGCAATGATTACACTCATACAACAATTTAGGGGAATACAGGGAATTTACCTTATTACAACATTCTTACAATTGAATTGATTCAAAGACATTTCTACCCGACACCACGTCTTAAAAAGATCATGGGGTCTGTCAAAAAAGTGTTGATAGATATTAAAGTATTTTTACTGACTGAAAAAAAGCTTAAAAATGTCAGCAGCCAATTGTCAGACCAAAGAGGAGTTAGTGTCACGCAGTCAACAGAGTGACCGCAGGGTCAGGTGTGTCCCTGTGTGATGACATGCACGTGAAGGCAGACACACGCACGCGCTCACGAGTCACTCACCTGCTGAGTCGCTGCTTTGCAGTTGGCGGAGGCCTCCGACAGCGAGAACTGCACATCGAAGGTGGTTCTGAACATTGTCCTCGGTGACTCCTTGCTGTCCCCGTCCTGATATCAGTCACAGACGATTCTGTGGCACCAGCTACAAACTAAGACTGACCCTAAACAGTCGTTGTTTGTGGGCCACTACAACAACAACAACAACATCACTGGTAGCTCTCAGAGTCCACAACATTTCACTGGCTGCTAATGATGACTGTTAAAAAAAATAAACAAATAAACTCATCGACTTTTGATTGTCTGCGGGATCGACTGTTTCAGTTTGTGGTCTTAGCGATGGTGATCATTTGAAGTTTCTTTGTCTGGTTATCGATGAGTGGACAGACGAATGTCGATGAAACCTCTGTGAACCTGAGCGAGGTTTGTCAGGTGTCGGTGGCAGACACTGTCGGCTGCTTTCATCTATTTCATGCCTCAAACTTTTCTTATGGTCTGCCGCACGTCTGATCGTGTTTGTGCATTTGTTGTCTGCGTGTATACATGTGTGTGTATGTGTGTGTTCCACACAGCAAGTCGTTAGGGGGCGACCCGGGCGCACGTGACCTATTCACTGAAGTGGGACGGGTGCTGATAGTGACACTGGAAAACGAGAGGATGTTAGTCCATATCCGCACTCACTGGCCCGTGCACCCGCGTGCTTGTAGGTGTAACATAAGTTCCATGACATAAGCACCTGTGTAGGAACACCGCCGCCAGGCTGGAGCCTCGACTCCGTGAAATGCGTATCACCTCAACGAGGTCACAGCGGACCCACCTGGCTGTCAACACCAGCTACCTCAACAACCTGTACAATGCTGCTGGCCAGTGCACGGCAGTCGGTGTCAGCAGTACAGCGGCTGTCAGTCAAACTGCTCATCACACTGGTGAAGACAACAATTTGCACGCGCACTCACGTCGTCACGGCCAGTCAGCTGACCGAGGCTCTCACGCTCTTGTGAGTGTCGCTTCGTGCTACTCGTCCAACCCTCGTCACAGCCTTTTTTTTTTTTCTTCTCTCACCTGACAGGTACACTGTCGTCGCAATCGCTATTATCCTTGCCCTCCTCATACACAGCTTGCAATAATCATCACAAACATCGGTGCGTATGCTGCACACCCTGCACAGCGTGTCTTTCCTGTTGACGGTTACTTCCTTGTCGACAAGAAGACCGAAGAACTTTGTCACAGCTAATTGGTTGAAAGTGCCACGAAGATCCGCCCCTCCCGGCCGTCTATTGGTGCAGACTTTGCCTTGCCGTGAAGCCACGCCCACAGTGTGCGCTGTCTATCCGCCGAGTGTTCCTCGGAGACGAGCGAAAGGCGAGGAAGATAATTAGGTGGGTAAAGCATGAGTTAGTGAGGCGTGCTATTGGGTAGATTGATGATAAAGAGTGATAGAGGGAGAGGGGAGAGGGGGAGAGACACGTCGCTTTTGTGAAATAAACTTTTGTGAACCACCTGCAGGAATAGGTGTCTTCCACCTGACTTTTGTTGTGCGGAAATTATCAACCTGTCATTTCAACTGTGTCTCCAACAGAAAAACTTTCTCGATTACCCATATTGTAATGTTGCCTATCAGTATTTTTATATTGTCACCATGTTATAACAATACATTTTTATTTCTACACTAAATATATTTATGGATATGTCCAATTTTCTATCCGCCTTACCTCTCTCATACTGAGTTCTGTTTTTTCATCGCACCTACTGATTCTAAAGAATATTACGGTTGCATCAGAAAGGTGTGTGTACAAATATCATGGTGTAATACAATATTGAGGAAATGTTGCTCATACTTTGTGAGGGCTGACTGTAGTGACACTGAGCCACTCTAGCTCACTGCAGTAAGCGGTATTGTCATCACAGGCTGATGACAGCACGGACAACAGCGACAACATCATCGCATTGTAGGTTCAAAGAATTCTGTTTGTCGGGCGATTCTCATATCCGGGAGATGTGTACCATAGACAGCATGGGGATAATAGCTACGGCAGCAAATAGTGGGAATAGTTTGTCGTGGATTTGTTCTAAGATCACCTGTCAGTGGCCTGCTGATGTCAAAATACAGGTGAGGCCTGGGCACACCTCATGACCTCCCAAGACACCCATAAAGTGGCGAACACCACACACACATGTACACAAGTAGACAGAAATGTGAGACGGATGCCCCCTCGTGATAAGTGCACGTGCACAGTAATACGAGTAGTAGTCTCGTGTTTGTAGTCTGCAGTGTGTTGTTAGTTAGAGACTGGTAACATTTCCTCATTTCAAGAAGAATTAAAAGAATGAGAAGCAGAGAGAGAGAGAGAGACTTGATACCCTTAACTCCGTTGACTTTATTATGACATGGGTGATTTTAAAAAGTAGTAATTACAAAGTTAAGAAGAATATGAAACAACAAATAAGAGTTTACAATTTTATTATGTCCGAGTCTGAGAATATGTCTGTGACCATCAGGCGCCAAATATATACGAATGATCATCATTAAGGTGTTATAGTTTCATCTTCACCCCGCAGGGATAAGTCTTGCCACCGACATCGTTCTCCAATACACCAATGAAGTACGAACATATTTTTCTGTGATAATTAAGTTTGCAGATGGTATGGCAGATGATATGGTTTAAGAACGAGGAGTTACTGGCAAGTCATTTCCTGAGGTGTGAATTAATGGTTTTGAGGAAAGCTTTTTGGTGCTCAGTGTTTCTAAAACTAAAGAACTGGATCTTGACATCAGTGGTGATTGTCAGTGAGACGATAGAAAAGATGAAAAATGTATCTTTGCACAATGCAAGACAAGAAATTATTCCAAGAAAACCTCGACATCCTGTCCAGGAAAGCACATGTGCTCGTGTTCCAGTTGAGGAATTTCAGTCACCAACCCTGTCTGTCAGGCGGCATATGGCAGTCTGATCGAGAGCATCCTAACATTTAATTTTTCTGATAGTTCGGCATTCCCTCGGTCATGGTTAAAACCTGTTGACGAGGGTGGTCAGGACTGCTGGCAAGATCATTGGCTTTCCACAAAGACAGTTATGTGATCAAGATTAAAAGCTGTCAACATTTCATCACAGACCCTCTCACCATTTTCAAATGCTACCTCCTGGTCGCAGACGAAAACAACTGGTCGCTAAAAAAGAGTATATTGTATCAAGTCCTTCTTGCTAAATGCGATATCAGTCTTGAGCACAACTAGCAAGTGACCCTCGTGTTCTTATCTGGAACAGGTGAGTCCCTCACAATCGTTTTGGCTGCGTGGTTGATTGTCAGTGTGTCTGTGTGCGTGTGTGAGAGAGAGATGTGACCGTATTTTGTTGTATTTTATTACTTATGGGAGCTCCCAGCAAAAGAAAATGTCTATCTCCTGTGAACAGAAGTAGACAACAGATGCATTGTACTATCCTGAAATATATTTATTGTATTGTATTGTTGCGACTACAAGTGTTTATGGACCAAGTACCGGATGCACAGTCAGGGTAGCATTCAGGTAGCTCGACTGTGCACCCGGCCCAGCTTAGCAACAGACTACTCTGCCAGAGACAGATAAATATCAACAGTAAAATACAGGGGTTCAGCGTGACATTTTTAAAAACTGTTGTCATAATGGTAGACATCTTGGTATGACATGCAGATCCCAGGTGTGTGCGATTGTTTCCTTCGGTATCCCCCGTAAATCAAAGTAATAAGTATCAGGACAGTGAGTTGATTCTAGGACAAAGAGAATAATGATTTAACTCAACATCTACCAAGATGGCGTCTCGCGCGGTTTCGGCTACACCACACAGTTTTTAGTCTCGGTAAGCAAACGTTATACGAGCGGAAACTCCTCTGTAGGCCAGTGAGCGGAAACAGAGACTTTTGTGGCCGCCCTCCACGCCAGAGAGCGCACAGGGGGCTTAATGAATGACATTTTGCGCCTGAAACTATGGGTGGCAGGGTGTCGCTAGAAAATAATAAATAATCTCGAAAACAATCTGACAAACACAATGTCAAGATTACACGGATTTTCCTTACACCGAGATAGCATCGTGAGGGCCGGTGACAGCAGATCACAGACTCGCTTTTTGACAACATTTATTAGACCAACGGCATTTCCGGACTAAAGCTCTGCAGGTGATGAACAAAAGGTGTATTGCGCCCTCGTCATCACCTTGTCGCTGAAGCTCCACCCTGCACCCGGTCTGAAGGAGAGAAAAAAAGATTAAGCAGGACACTCCCATGCATCGGATTGTCTTCACTCTTGTGGCTTATTGCAGGAAGATGGCGGCCCTACAAGGGGAGATAAAGCAAGATCGCAGCTGACATGGGGTTTGTGTTCCCGCATTCGTGTCGCACATTCTCTTCACCTTTCCACCCCGAACAGCTCCCTCCTACCCAGGGTAATGAGCATGCGTGGGCATGCACCGACACACGCCACACCGGAAATGGTCCAGCGAAGCCAATCAGCATTCAGCTGTAGCGGCGCGCGCATTACAGGATGTTGAATCAGGCGGTTATGCCGGAGCAGGAGTAAGTCATAGAGAACGATTACTCCTGTCATGATTTGTTGTCCGCCCCTGTGATTTGCCATGGCTTGTTACAAGACCAACAAGTGTCATACTTCATCGCTGCGACTTTATCAGCTGCGAAGAACAAAGGCAAGACTTTTATCTCAGATGGAGATAGATGGGAAACGTGCCTTGACTTCAACATTCAGCTATCTCGAGATAGCATTACACGCACACATGCAGGCAGCCACACACTCATACATACACGCACGTGCACGCAAGCACGCACTACCCTCCCACCCAGTCACTCATCTACACCCGCCCCTCAATATCTTAAGGACTTATTCATGTTTAATATTGTCAGATATGTTTCAACATTTATTAATGTCTATTAAACGATATAATATTAATTTATTAATTTATTTTAATAGAAAGGATGCTCTCCCATCTATGAATATCTTTTTAACAATGCTTCTTAAATAATTCGTTTGTGAAAAAGATGTCATGTACCACTTGTACTTAAAATTTGGTGTCTGTATTTTGCCGGTGGAGTAGGAACCGAGAAGGGGAGCAAAGGGGGCAACTGTCTAAAAAAAAAGAAGAAAAAAAAATACTGAATAGGCAAGAATGTGAACGTCGTTCATTGTCATCATGAAGTTTGACCTCCGACCCCAATCTCAAAAGCCGAGCATCTTCCCACGCCACTGATTACACTGGCATAAAATTATATTTATTACTATCATGTTAAAAGGCTGTCTTATGCTTTTATTAATATCTAAAGCAGCAGGTGGTGATGATCATGTGGGTCACAGACTATTGAGTTAGCTGCAGAGAAAAATAATTGTATAACAAGCCACAAATCGCTCTCATTAGCAGGTTTCCATTAATCAGTATCATTAGCAAGTTTCTTGTGGTATTATCTCAGATACATTAGCAAGTTTGAAGTGCTAGTAACCGGTATCTATTAACAGACATGGGTAATATTATTAATTAATGATAAATATTATGCGATATCTTGTATTCAGGTGTCTTCATACGCACTCAAATTTTACACTGATGAGTTGGGGTGAGAGAGAGGCTTTAGAGAAAGCAGAAATAAAATTATAAAAACTGAACAAATTCCCGATTCCTCTCTTCTTGCCTCACTGTCCGTGTGCCCGTTCTCACTTCTCATGTGACTGAGGTCACAGTCAGGGGTCAGAGAAAAAAATAGGTCAGCTTATAGTCAAACAACAGGAGCGATGTGGGTCACAGTAAAAGTGAGCTGCGGAGTAAATAATTGTATACAAGCCACAACATTTATTTGTTGTCTGTGTTAACAGTATGTACATCATCTGCTCGTGCAGACGAAAGGTTGTGTTTGAGGTTTTGACCGTTATTCAGAAAACAATTTAGTTCCCGTGCCACTGTGAGCAAGCTCGCTAAAACTTTCTATTTGTTTCCGTTTAAAGACTCATTATGTTTTAAAAGTTCTGGAAACTCCCAGAAGGATGTGGATAGCCGAGTGTTTGGGGAACCGGTTGGATACTTGTGAGATAGTTGTTTAAGATAGATAATAGCTGAGAAATTTTGAAAAAACAATTTTCACGACTGGAGTAGTAGGACATCAGTTTGTTTTAAAAAAAATTGTAATTTTTATTAATTTAATGATTAAATTAGTAGCAGCTGTTTATTTACACTGATCATAACTTTACCACCAAAGGTGTTAGGGTTCGAATAGAATATATGTGTGAGTATATATATATTTTCCGTGGTGTCCTGGGAAGGAGGTGGGAGAGGGGAGTGAGTGAGTGGTGTGCAGTGGTAGGTACCCTTCTTCCAGTCAGTAGAGCGATGGCGGCCCAGCGTCCAGACAAGAGATGACCAACACCTTGAGGGTGTCTACTGACCACTGTAGTCGGCCGGCGCTGATCTCATATGCTTGTGACAACAGACTTGTTGTCGTCCACACAGTGTACTCATGTAATGCTGACATGTTTATGTCAGTCCATGACAAGTGTGACGATGGTCAGAGCCGGAGGCTGGACGAGCCTGACTGAAGTGGTTTATGGAGAAGCCAGGGTATGGCGAGATAGGGTGGCCTGTGGGCAATGAGACTGCGACTAAATTAAGAGCTGATTATTTAAATTTACCGACATCAGTGCTATTGGACAATGTAATGGCTGTCACAAGAAAGTTACAGACACGACGTAACACGAGAGAGCAAAGATGTAACTTTTCTGAAAACAGAAGAAGAAATTAGTGTCGAGACGAAAGCAAGTATTCACAGATAAGGATCAAACCTCGTCAAAGATACAGCCAAGGACACTAACAACTTCAATGGCAACAGTTGAAAGAACATGGCCACCTGGCCGATAACCTCCGTCGTCTGGTCTGATTGTCGGCGGCCCGGGGTGTGAGTGGGGTAGGGGTGGGTCTGGTGGTGTTTACAACCTGACAAACTGTAAGAATCCAGCAGCGCGTTAAGTATTCTTTACACTTTGTAACCGTGCTAAATTAACCACGCTCTTGCACTTGTAATAAATTAACCACCCTGTTCCAATTTTTCGAGACTTGTGTAGTTGGGTTATCTCCTTACGCGAAACGAGATATTCATGTAATCTCCGACAAGGCGGCGGTTGACTGTTCGGGATGATCAGCGGAAAAGGTAGCAAATATTCATTTAATCCCCGCTAAGTTGACATATTGTCGCCGCCTGGTGGCCGACTACTGAGACCCGTCACAGCTGTGCTACAGTTGCTACCAGGAGCCTCGTGACCAACGATTTCTACCCCGCCACGGGACCGGAGCCGCCAGGCAGCTACTTAAAGTTGACACCCGAGATAGTTATCGAGATGGTGTGGGGATTTGTTAGAAATCTCTGGTTTCCTACAACTCATTTTCTTCTTGAACTAAGATTTTGTAATGAATTGTAGACACCCCATCCCCCACCCCTTACCAACTCACAGACACAGACACACAGACACACAGTCTCTTTGCTCTGTGTGTGTGTTATTGAGAAAGATAGAACAAGCGCATGTGTATATAAAAATCCACCCGATTTTAGCATCTGGTCGTGCTGAATTTGTTTTTTAAATCAACCTCTTCATGTCCTCGACTTGGAACAAACAGTCCACTGAATGCACACCGATATTTGTTGTGATAGTCTCGCTGTTTATGGAGTGCAGCTCGGAACCATGTAAATCTCACCTCTTGAACTGTGAAAAAGCAACATCAGGCTCCGGGAATCCATTGTCTTTTCATTACATACTCAGTTTGGAAATGCGTTATATGTGCTCTTTAAAAGTAGTATTAGTAATAGTAAGAAGAATAACACAGTAATAGCTTGGATTATATACAGCTGCTCGTTGTGCGGGCTGAGTGCTGATCACAGGTATGTTGTCTTAAAAGATGAAGCAGCTTCGAAACCTTTTTGCAAATCAAAATTTGGTTTACCTCCCTCCCCCACGCTTTGCCATTTTTCCAAACTTTCAGAACCAACCACAAAAAGTCCTGGGTGCCCTTTGAACTGAGAGGACAAACATGGGACCATTGGTTTCTCGTCGTCATTTGGTGTTAGTTGAAAAAAAAATTACTTTCAACTTGTTTTCATTGTTTTCTTGTCGTAACAAAACACGGTGAGAGGAATGCTCCCTTCACTTTTTTATTCTCATCCTACCCAGCTCGTAAGGTTTTCAGGCTGGTGTGCTGTTACAATAATGGGTAGACAGAAGGGCGGGGTAGACATGTAAGCACGGGTGGAAGTAAGCGAATAGTCTAATTAATCCTGTCCCACACAGTATATTCAGTTGCGCACAGACAATAATTAGCCTAGCTAACCTTCACCCACATAGTCTAAATTATGTACAGACAATAATTAGCCCACCTAACCCTTACCTACACACTCTAAGTTATGGATAGACAGCCACTACCGCAGCTAACCCTCACCCACATAGTGCTAAATTGTGGACAGACACTACTAAGTTATAGACAGACAGTGACTAGCCTAGCACTCTACTAAGTTATAGACAGACAGTGACTAGCCTAGCACTCTACTAAGTTATAGACAGACAGTGACTAGCCTAGCACTCTACTAAGTTATAGACAGACAGTGACTAGCCTAGCACTCTACTAAGTTATAGACAGTAGTTAGCCTAACTAATCATTTCCCACGCATTCTACTAAGTTATAAACAGAGAAAAGCCTCTTTCCTGCATGTTGTACTAAATTATAGTGGGATGACTGGGCAGCCAGAGCAAAATCCATCACAAGATGTCGCTGGTGTCTGCCTGTGCGAGGGTTCATGCACAGTTTACATGTTCTCTTCACGTGCATTTCCCGCGAGCCGTGCATGCGTGTGCGTGAGATCCTGACTCCGCGCCGTGGAGAGACGTTGTACAGGGGGTGTAACTGCCATGGGGCGTGTGTCTCCAGACGTTTGACCTCCCTCCACCCGCAGCTGCTCCCACAGGTGACAAGACCACCGTCATGCTGACACGATCGGGGCCGCCGACGTCGACGACAACCGAACGACATTAGCGCACTGATCAAGTCAGCGCAGGTATTGGTGACGCTCAGAACCCAGCACCCGGCACCCGGTACCCGGCACCCGGCACCCGGCATTACGACAGCGGCGAGACCAGCGAGTCGAGCATCGCAGGACGTCACATGAGCTGGGGGGCCTCCTAAATCACGGGTACGAGTCAGGTAGCCGTACCCGGGCTGTGTTCAGCTAGCTCCTGCACCAACGCTCAGCTGCCAACTGACACCCGTTCCTGCCGTCACTGCGCTGTTCGCGAAGTAGAAGGGTGCAAAGAGTAACATCTTGTAACAGTCAAACGGTATAAGCTGGTCTGGTCGGTCACGTGACCCGGCACGACACTTTGTCTAAGACCGTCTTTTGCGTGAGGTCGACTCCGAGGTGGGGACAAGAAGAACTTGAGTGACACAAGTCCAAGACTGGACTGATCGCTTCCACGCAGGACCCGTTGACTACACAACAAGCCTGTTGATACTGGAATGGTCAACAAATGAGTATACAATGGCGTTCTTACCGAATTTATTGTGTAAAGTGAATCTGTGTGAATTTGCTGCAATAAAACTTTAAAACCAGCCTTTCCTTTGAAGGTAGCTCTCTAACGACTCCATCAGACATGACAGCTGTGTTGTTATCTTTGTGCTTTGTGTGAGAATGTTGCGGACTGCCGATTTCTTTTGTAATTGATAAATTACATTTTAATCAAACTGACCCAGGCTGTATAAAAAATGAAAACAAGGGTACTTCACATTTTGGCAAAGGGCAGGTCCAAAAACGTCCGCGGGTCGCATCCGCTTTACCCACCCCGAACTACACAAAGCTTCACTAGCAAACCTCGTAGGGCAAGTATCCAAAGCACAGACCTTCCTCGGTACATAGTCTTTCACAGAAAATTACTAACCGATAAAAAACAGTTTAATTTGCTGCTGACAGACAAAGCTGGAGGTCTATAATAGATGCCATACATTCCACCTAGGTACGAAGAAGACTAAGTAAATAAGTAATAAGCAATTACAAATAAGGAGCAGTAAGTTCTAAATACCTTAATTATCTTGACCTTTTTCTAATTTTAATTACAGCTTCAAATCGCAGATAAAACAGAATATTTAGGTAACAAAATCAAGGACAGTGTCGAAGACAAATTAACTTCTTGTAAATATTTGATTAAAACGTTTTCCAATTCTGATACAGCGAATGCCAAACCATCTGCAGATTCCTCAAACTGAAACTTGCCAACACTACGAAAAAATGTTACATGCAATTAAAAAAAAAAAATTAGGACATCTACATCTTGACCATATGGCAAAACACTGTAAAGGAAATGCGAATAATTGAGTCACTGTTATGAGGGGAAAAAGTGGGACTTTACAAAGTTACACTGAATACCAGCAGTTCCTTTGAGATCCCAGGATCCCAACACCCGTTTACATTGGCTTGTCTTGTCGTGAAGGCTCTCAGCAGTTCCCTAGGGATCCAAACACCAGTCTTCCCAGATCGGCCTCCATCAGTATTACGTATTGTCGGCGAGCCAGTGGCATGTTACCCCCTGCCCCAATCCAGTAAATGTTTGTTTAAAAAAAAAAAAAAAAAAAAAAAAAAAAAAAAA
>SRHC01003377.1:764298-781078 GCA_004794325.1 Pomacea maculata | reverse complement strand
AAAAAAAAAAAAAGAAAATAAAAAAGAAGAAAAAAAGAGTTTGCTAGCGATGTTATGGCACCCGAGTACCCGTTGAGTTCACAGTGCTACCCACTGTGTTCAAAATGCCGGAACCACAGATGACGGGAAAACAGAAATGTACACAAAGGCTTTTTTAAAAAACTGTTTCTGTTGACCATATACCAGCAGTCACGGGGCAACATGGCGACATTTCTCTCTCAAGGATATCACGCAAGAATGTCTCAAGTCAAAGCGGGGAAGATACGGGTGTACGATATGGAGTACGCACCCCTGGCGGTCTTTTTCACACAAACCCGAGAGCTGCAAGCATGCAAAGATGGGGCAGGTGGTGGTGGTAGTGGCGGTAGGGTTGGTGGTGAGGGTAGGGGTAGTCTAGTGTCAACTGTTCGTGATGACGTTCAGAGGCGGTGCTTGCTGGGTAAACATGGCGGACAAACGCGGGAGGCCGGTTGTGTTGTGCTGTAATTACCGGCCGGGTCCTGGCGTTGTTGCCGACGCCTTGCTAGAGAGCTGGTCAGCATCCTACCCATCAGCCACTGCAGCAGCCACACGCACATCCGTGCCAAGACAGACGTGCGGAGACATATCAGTCTGTTCAAACATGACTGCTCTCACCACTGCAAGATAAACTGCTATTGCCGATTCTTTCGCCGTGTTTTTTAATCAAATGATAAACGTTTGAACTTCAAAGTCTTTGCCAGCCAGCGAACTGTAACAGATGATGCTTAAATTCCAATGTTAGAGATCTCTGTAAGAATATTATATTCCTTCTTTCAAAGAACGTTCACATTCCACAGAATCCCTCTCCCCCACTTACCCTAATCGCGGAGTATCACGGGAAGTGAAGTGGTCCGGTGGTGCAACAGTGAAGCCCTTGTCACCAAGACAGGGTCAGAGGTCGGGCTCTTGTCTCTAGCAGCCGTCATTTCGTTCTGGAGACGCACCTGTTTGCGAGACTGGACCTACCCGGCTGTCACACATCCTTGCTGACATGTTTCAGATACCAACAGCCCTTAATCATAGAAGGCAATATGCATGAAAGCACTTTGTTATGATATGCGCTGGTTTCCATAATGATTGTCGTCCAACATCACTACTTCTAAAATTATTCAGGAACTTCTTCAGGGACGGACAATGATATCAATGGCAATGTTTGTGTTTTGCTACCCTCCTCCCCAAAACACCTCCTCTGACAGCCTCTCAGCACAACTTCAAAGACGGCCGTGTTGCTCCAACAAGCATCTTGAGAAGATAGAATTCAAATGCCTGACCTCATCATCCAAACCTTCCAGCGAGCCCTGGCCCCTCCATTGTGGGCTTGTGGGCTCTGGCCGTCCAAACAGCGGCGAGAAGGCCGGCCACACAGACGGCGACGTCTCCCGGTATAACGGATGGCCACATTCTAAAGGGCCGGCCAGTCAGTCAAAGGAGCCCTATAGACAAGCCCTGCATAGTGTCTGCTTAGGACACCATGATACGAATGTATATGTATGCCCGCACGTGACAGTGGGATAAGAATGTATGTATATGTATGATACGAAAAGTGTGTGTACATAAATAATCACACAGTAATGTTTAATAATTGATGGAATAAAAAACATGGTTTTGACTGGTGATGGATGCAGGAAAGATAAATAAAGAGTATACTGACCAGTAATTTACGGACAATTTACAGGAGATGACAATCGGGTGATGACAGAAAAAAATGTCTTTACATCAACGGATATTCAGCTCGCCATTGTGTATCTTAGGTAACAGCGCCATCTTAGTAAACAATGGTCATTGTGTGATGTGCGCCTCCTTTAATACGATTTTATTGACAGTTTTTAAAGTTGTTGTATGTTTATTTCTGACAGCAAGATTGCATCCACGGCTATCTTCCTCACTTTGTGATGCTCACAAATCTCAGCCAATAACTCCCAGCAATATGAGTAATATGACGAGTGAGCCCCCGAGGGCCATAAAAGCAGCCAGCTAATCATCACAAGAAGTCGTATGAATTATTAACGCTCCTCAACCTGACTCCTCTGTCGCCGCACATTATGTCCCTTGTGTTGATGGGTCCTTACTTCCGGTGCCGAAGGTTACACTCCATGATTGATACACACGTCGGGCACACTCCCTGTCTGCAGTGGGAAATCAACAAATGTTACAGGAGACATCAGCTCTTTATGACCAGGCATGTACGCATGCGTGAGTTTGTCGTCCTCTTCTCAACACACACACAGACGCACACACACACATATGCAGCTCTTCCTGTGTGTTTTTTTGTTTTTGTTTTGTTTTGTCTACGATCTGATCTGGTTTTATGGTCATCTTGAATCTTCTTCTTCCTTTAGTTCCCCTATGTGTTATATTGTCTTTGGTTTTTTCCTTAAAACAGATGTGCTCGAAGTTTTTGTCCACTAATGATCTTCATATCCCGCCACTTCCATCGCTGTCTGTGATTTGTGCCATTGACTTTTACAATTGTCGTACATCCGGATAGATACATTTAATACATAATTTTATATATATATATAAGAAAATACATAATTATATATATATAAGAAAACGGCCAGTTTCACCATAAACAGAGGGAGAGAGTGGAACACACAATATACTTCACACAAGTCCGGGAGACACGTGAAGACCATGGGTACCGAGAAACAGACTATGATACCCGTGTTTCCTGGTCTTTTCTGAAAACAAAGCGACTTTTTTGTTTTGTTTTTGTTTTGGGGGGCTTTGTTTCGTCTTCCTAGTTTTCTACTTCCTTGTTTGCTGGGGACGTAGAAGACCATACAAAAGCAAACTGACAAAGACAAATACCAAAAAAGCAAAAGAAGACGACAATAACGAGACGACGACGATAATGATGAAATCTCTATTTTTCAAATGTTTGAATCGATGAGCTTCTTTGCAGTGTTGACCTATGTCACCTATGATATTAAAAATCCAGTGCGATACATTTACAGTCGAACAGCAATAAACTAGTTTCCCAGGTAACCTTTGAAATTTACTCTACAAAATAATCATTCATGTTGTGTCAGTTCTTATCACTCTTCCGGCAAGAGTCGACATCTCAGTTCCTTTAGTAGACTAATTGTTATGACGATGATAGCTCTGTGTTGTGCTAACCTGCCAGCAACCTTGAACTTAATTTCATGTCTAGCTCTTGTTAACCTTTAACCCGGACCGCTATGCACAATCGCCTCTCCGGCGCCATTTTAGTAGTGAGCTAGTCGAGAGGTCGAGCGAAAGACAGGAAATGACGTCACGCCTAAACTTGCACACAGGGACTAAGAGCAGGTAATGCGCATAAGTTATACACCAACACACATTCTGTGGAAACAAGACGCAAATCTTTAGAAAGCAGTCATGGGAAGTGAAACATCACTGAACACTGCATGGGGGAGGTAAGTGAACAAGTCAACGGTTAGCTCCCTTTGTCAGGTGCGTATTGTGCATCATGTCACGCCGACGAGGAAGACTTGAAAGTTGTCATTTATTTTAAAATTTTCAGGGTAGGGACTGAGCGAGAGTGTGTTGATAAAGCATTTAATTACTCTCAGGTAATTACTCACAAGGTCGAAGCGCACTCGATGAAGGCAAGCAGTCATGCCAACGGGCGCGCACGCGGAGGGATATGTGTATATTGTGTATATCAATTGTGGAGGATGTGGGGAGGAAAGCAAGTCTCTTATAATTTTATAAACCATGACTTTAGAGATAAGAGACACACCATCAGGTTTCTCTCACAGCTTCCATTCCTGATTCTCTCTGTCTCTCTGTGGAGACCAGGACAGACGGAAACAACGACGGTTAATCCACGTCACAGATTCAGCGGTAGGCGAGGCTGACACTTCACAGCCAGCAACTTCTGTGATTGACAAGTTTGTCATCACTCCAACCGCCGACGTGTCCCGCAACAAAACTGCGCATGCTCACTAAAAGATTTCCTCTCCTTCTCCTGCACTCTCCCTCTCTCCTTCCTCCCTTTTCTTGCCGCCAGGTGTCGTTCTGGAGTTTGTATCGTGTGTAGCGAGATCTTGCACTAACATACATTTATGATCACCTTTTTGTAGAAGAAAGAACTGTTTCTAATAGTAAATGATATCGGAAAACGACAGGTAGGTTGGAAGTAAAAAAAATGGTAAACGAATATGTCAATATAATGCCGACTAACGTACAGTGAAAAACCCTGGCCTCTCCTCACCTGCCTGTCTTTGTTATTGCAATGATATTGATACACAGGAGCTATTGTCCTCGTCTTACCTGTAAAATGTCCCTCATTCAGACAAGTTCAGCAGCAACAATAAACAAATCTTTGCGCCGGGGGTTATATACCTCTTAGATACCTTTCACAGGTGCCTGTCGCTTCAAAAGTCTTCCTTCCCCTGTTGGCAAGCGATAAAAAATGAAATCTTTGATCTTTATTGACAAAAGGATCTGAAGTTGTAACACTTAGGTCCTGAAACCGCCAGCGACTATACATACTCAAATTCTATTTTTTCAGGAAGTTTTTCAAATGGGAATAAAGTCCTGAGTAATTCAGCGAAACGAGTTGTAACTTGAGCTGAGAACGAGCGGAAACAAGACAGACATACAGACTGTCAAACAACACAGACATGAAGACTGTCCAACAACACAGACATACAGACTGTCAAACAAGACAGACATACAGACTGTCAAACAACACAGACATGAAGACTGTCAAACAACACAGACATACAGACTGTCAAACAACACAGACATACAGACTGTCAAACAACACAGACATACAGACTGTCAAACAAGACAGACATACAGACTGTCAAACAACACAGACATACAGACTGTCAAACAAGATAGACATACAGACTGTCAAACAACACAGACATGAAGACTGTCAAACAACACAGACATACAGACTGTCAAACAACACAGACATACAGACTGTCAAACAACACAGACATACAGACTGTCAAACAACACAGACATGAAGACTGTCAAACAACACAGACATACAGACTGTCAAACAACACAGACATACAGACTGTCAAACAACACAGACATGAAGACTGTCAAACACAACACAGACATACAGACTGTCAAACAACAGAGACATGAAGACTGTCAAACAAGACAGACATACAGACTGTCAAACAAGACAGACATACAGACTGTCAAACAACACAGACATGAAGACTGTCAAACAAGACAGACATACAGACTGTCAAACAAGACAGACATACAGACTGTCAAACAAGACAGACATACAGACTGTCAAACAACACAGACATACAGACTGTCAAACAACACAGACATACAGACTGTCAAACAGCACAGACATGAACAGGATAAAAACGAGAATCGAGAAAGGATCGTAGGTAAACCTGAACACCTACAGACGAATAACACTAATGGCTCAGCAAGAGTGACAGAGACAGAGAGATAATAAAAGTGAATTACAGTTTATTGACTCGGCCATCGTCCCAATTCCAGGAGCAAAAACAATACAACAGAGTAAAAGAAGTGAATGCAACAAAACCGACCTCAAACGGGTAGTTTTAGTTGTCCTCAGCGCAAGTCACCCTGGCATCCGCAAGTGCACAAATAATTATACACACAATCCATAATACTTTTATGTTGAGTACTTCAAACGAGCATGACAAAATAATAAAATATCACACAAAAATTAATCCTTCTGAGTTGAATAGCCAGCTGTCGATTGAAATTACAAACCCTACCAGCTTCATAGACTGGTTATATGAAATGTTCATATCAATAAATATCTTTCTACTGCTATTACCCAACAACTGCAATAAATGAACACGTAATATATTATTTGTAGGCAATCAGTGTACATTAAATGTAGTTCTGATTACATAACACATGCATCTGGATTTAAAAAAAATATATATAGAGAGAAAGGGAGGAGCATGGGAAGGTAATAATATTATAAACCAAAACATGTTATTATATAGGACGAAAGTGACATATAGGCAGTATTGTCTGTGTTTGCAAACGGTCAGTTCTGCTCGAGTGATTTTCATCTGATGGAATAATAATAACAGTAATCCACAAGGCTACAGTTCAAGCAGGTGTTTGTCAATCTTGCAAGACTGTCCACGCGCTGTGCTAACACGGGATAACAACACTTTCAAAGTTGGTTGTAAAAGCGTCGATGGATGGACTGAAGATACAAAAACCAACCCTGAACAGGATTTTTCGCGGTCATCAACTCCATGCACCAATAAACCCTCCCTCACTTTAGTGCACGGCGAGTAGAAGAGAAATTGTCCATCCACAAAAATAGGGAGACAATATTTGCTTTTATATTCTATTTTTTTTATTACAGAATAGAAGATAAAGGAGGAATAATATCTGGAAGCTTAGCTCCCTTTGCAAGTTAACGCTTTTAAACAGCACAGGTGTCGCTGTTCTCAGTACAGGTGTCAGTTATGACCGCCTGAGCAGTGCTCACCGCTCTTCTATAGTTTTGCAGGCGAAGTGCTCACATAGAAGGGGAAGGGGAGCTAAACACAACAAATGTGAATTATGACTGCGCGTGTGTTCTCATATTTCTGTGTATGGTTGCACGCGCACTCGGTGTCGGCCTTTTTTTCTGTGTGCTGACATCGCAATTTCCTGTCGCCAGGTAATGACACTTAAAAACAGCATTGTTCAGTGATATGTTACCGTTCATTTTATTCCAAATTTTACAGAAAGCTCGCTTCCTCCCATCCCTGGGATAGAGAATCACCTTACAGGTTGTCGCCCGTCATTTCCGTCACGCTGCTGGTGGACGTCACAACACGGCTCTCAACACCGACATTAGCTTGATTGCTAATGACACCTGGCGGCCCGCATGTCATCGTCAACAGTGTCAATTTCAGCAAATTAAGCTCGCCATCACAACAAGGGGGACCACCAACAGGACATGACGTTCACGTACACAGGGGCAGATAACGAGGGCCGATCGTTGGCCAATGGCCGACACTGACACACAGGAACACTTGAGAACGAGTTTGAGTCGTAAATATAAATATTGTGAGTGTCGGGATAACTTTGAGTGGTAAATATAAATATTGTGAGAGTCAGATCAAGTTTCCGAAGCGATTGGTAGTTGGGGAAGGAGGGAGAAGATGGGGAAGATGAGGGCCGTGACTAAGAAATTCAGAGACCAGCTGCCATGACGGGTACCTTGACTGGTCATTGACAGCCGAGTTTTCTCACGATCCATCAACCGGGGCTCACAAACACAATGTCAAACAGGAGACTGAGTGCACTTGATAAGCTAACAGTGTTTTAGTGGAATGGACAAGTTGGGAACACTTTAGTGGAATGAACAAGTTGGGAACACTTTAGTGGCGCTGACGACCAAACAGCTCCTTAGTGGTGTTGCCGAGAAGAGAAGGAGGCTGGGAGGTTGGCAATGTGGCCAGTGACTGGCTGTTGTTTACTTCCTGCAGCTGCACTAACCGCACCTAGACCTACTTTAGTCGTCAAGACAACACTGTAAAAATAACAAAACAACAATGCTGTAAACACCCCAAATATGCTGAATGTCTGGGCTGGTGTGATGCTGGTATGTGAAAAGATGAATCGTAAATCAATCTAAAAATATGTTCTTGTCCAATACTGAACAAATATTTAAAAGGACAGACATTGGCCTCGTATTGACCTTGCTGATACAACAGTCAACAGCTGTTGCTTCCCTCTCCCACTGATACAAGAGCTGCTATCATTTAAGGCTGCTATCGACAAAATAATAAAATTGAGTTCATATACAGGTGTTAGCAGCCCTTGCGGGTCGTACGCTGAGGGTACATGCTTGCAATGTTCGTTTGTCTAACTGTTGGAGGTGGTCATGTTCGCATCCCATCGTTCGCTTGGAGAAGTATTTGTTAGATATTCCATTTCAGGATGGTTTGTTTGTGTGTGCATGCATTGCACATATTTGTTTACACGCTACACAAGGTACAGGAGCTATGAGACCATCCAAGTGTTCTGACCATGAGAGGGACGTCTGAGCTTGGCAGCTATCCTACATTGCGTCCCTTGGTTCTACTGTACCCGACAAAGAGAGGGTAGGCAGTACCGAGGCGACGGAGAAAGTAGTCAGGGGCTGTAGTAAGGTGACACCTAGTCCCCCGAGTCCATGAATCGTGATGGTGGCCAGACTTGACCAATCCATCACCGTCACACTGTCACTGTCGCCTGACCACAGCCACGTGAGCACCAGCGATGACCATCTTCGCCGCTGATCTTCGCCCAAGGCGGTGGCCAAGCGGACACCCGGGATGTACCATTACGTCACAGTATGTCCCTGGGTGGGCACCGAGCTTCGATACTGACACTGTATTCTCAGAAAACAATCCCGATGTCCTCTTTCCTCCCTCTAGATAACAAAACCCAAACTTTATCAAAGAAATTTGAATAATCGGCATTGTGAAGTTCAGTCGTGGACACACGTGTTTATAATCCATGGCAGGAGCCTGCCGATGCTAACCAATGCACACAGCACTATGTTGCGTATAATTAGTATTCAAAGCATTCTATAGGTGATGTGGCGCCACTGAACTCTCTTTCTGTTTTTCACCTCCTTGGCGACGAGAGCCTTAAGTTCTCCTTCTTTGGAGCCGCTCGCCGCCAGGTTACAGTCTGTCCCCGCTCGGCCCGCACAAAGGCGTGAACAAGAAATCACGTGGGTGGCAAGTCCGTCGCAGCACGTGCCTGCTCTTTGATGTGCGCCGACAGTATGGCGTCTACAAAACCCAGTGTCCTTCCCATCCTCCTCTCCTTCGCGACAATCGACCCCCACACCCAGACCCATTCGCTCAGCATCCCTTCGCCCTCTCCTTGTCCTCCCCTCGTATGACTCAGCCAATGCACAAACATGCACAGTGTTATTCATTTCACTGGAAATCAAAACATCACCGCCGTGACCAGAATGCCGGGTAATACCGATGTTTGGCGAGAACTGGCGAGAAAAGGATCGACGTTTTCCGATGTTTGACGAAAGGCAGCGGAAACCCGGATCAGCAGGGTAGTTGTTAGAGGGTGTTAGCCAGCACCCGGCTGGACCAGCAGGCTCATCACGGTGTGTGGGTGTGACAAACCAAGTGGCAAAAAAAAAAAGCTGAGTAGGAAGGCAGACTATAGAGAAAAAGGCAAACATTGTTTTAAGCACGGCCCACCCCTGGTCTCTTGTCCTCCATAGTGTAAGCCATAAGCTGGGTGCTATAAATAGAAGTTTTCACACCTTTCAATAGTATCTGTTGATTGTAAGCAGTAAATATTGTACAATAACAGTAGCTATAGTACCTTAACAATGAATGTGACTAAACCGGAAGCTTGCCTCGTTTTAGTAGTTAACCTGAAATGTTAACAAACCGGAAGCTTTGTACACAACAGCCTCGTTTTAGTTGTTAACTGGAAAAAATCCTCTGGCAGCAGTCCAGTAATACAAGTTCGTGGTTGATGCCAGGTGGCGCTTGAAGGTCTATAATACTGCAACTTTTATAAGCAGAGGAACACTTTAAACTCAGAACCACCCTGAAGGTGTTGAGCTCCTTTGACCTGCTCCACAGTCCGTAATTCTCCAGGTGAGAATCTATTTTTATCCACCATTGAAATTTCGGCGACTTTCTTCTCGAAGGTAGATATGGCGGATGGCGGGCGTTAGTTTGTTGCTGCAGTCGCACGACATCGGAATTCTACGGGCGACAAGGTCATGGGAACCGATGTTCATGCTCATCATGAACAGCAGCAAATGAGTAAAAATTTGACACCGCCAGGGGGCGGGAAACAAGCCGATAACTCGATCGGACGCGTCATCGCACCGCGAGTTGTTGTCCGTGAACACGGTGCTTTACGAGCTCCGCCTTGACCGTGCCGTGCGCGAGAGTCGATTCTTATCGCCGCCATTTTCCTCCAACAAGCAGATTGGACAGAACATAAACTGTCGTGTCAAGAGGACGTGGTGCAGTACATCAAGTCTGGTTAGGAGCAGCGGCTTTAATAACTGTGAACTGTGTAATAAACTGTGAACATCTGTGAACATCCTATTTGCGTGCGTGGAAGACAAGGCAGAAAGAAATGAAGAGCGACAGAAAGGGAAGGAAGGAAGGCGAGAGAGAATAAAAAACGCATGATGAGGGTCTGAGGGAGGATTGAATGACTGTACAAGGGCTGTGCTACTGCGTTAGCCATTAGTATCATCCCCACACCCCTTTCCTAAGTATAATCGTCATTGATAAGTGCCGACATCTATTTTTACCTCTGTGAATATTTTCAAAACGATGCATCACCATGGTAACCATTTCTAGTTTCCGAGCTCACCACAGTTGCTTTGTCTCCCTTCTTCTCTCGTCTCTCCCATTCTCTCTCTCTCACACTACATAGAGACCGCACACATATACGTCTAGGCACGTACAGACACACAAACACAGAAACACACAGACACACGCATGCTCCCGCCCACACAGAGACTGAAAGACAAGCCCACAGACAGCGAGACACGGGTCGTGTTTTATAGCCGTGTCCCAGGGCCAGGGGCTGTGATAACCTCCCCTGACGCCCATTGTAAGCTTCTCCCTTTCCTCCTCCCGCCACTACTTTTTTCTTTCCTTTCTTTTTTTAAAAGTTGCTGGGGAGGACTGCGCATGCGGCGAATACTGATGCTGAACAGAGCTCAGTGCGGCTTCTGGACACAGAACGATCCCCAGTGAATGTCAGGGCTTACGGGAGCGAGCCTAATGGTCGGTGTCGGGTAAGCAGGAGAAAGGGGTGGGCGGGTGTCCGCCTGATGTATGATGTGGTGTTCGCGGCGGGGAGTCTGGATGCCGAAACTCTACCCGGGTGGCTTAGCCCTGGCACCCGAGGTGATCGGAGACCGTAAAGATGGGCAGAAACATGCAGATACACTTTTTTTTACAGTAAGGCGCTTGAAACTGGACAGGTGAGGTCAGGTCAAAGAGCAAAGAAGGGCTGGAGAATGTCACATTGGGTGGAAAAAAAAAGGGAGAAACATTTTCCCGCGTTTTTCGTGCGATAAATCTCACACACCTACATGACTTTAGTTGAGGAATCCTGTATAATGTGTGAAAGGTATCTGAAGGATTCTTTAAGTAGTTTAAAGGGAATTAAACAGAAATGGGTGGGTTTAATGGGTTTAAACAGAAATTAGACTGGTTGAGGCAGTCGTTTTACACACACACACACTCCGCCATCTTCACCTGCTCGGAAGTTGCGGAAGGAGACGAATCGACCTGCTGCGGTAACGAGTGGGCAGGACGCACACAAAGGTAAGTGGCTCCCATTTGCTCCTCTCATTTCCCCCTCCCCACACACACACACAAAAGCCTGATGAAGGAAGAAGCGATCAGAGAGACCGCAGACTGAGGTGGCAGCCTACCCGGGGTTTATCTATCACCTGGTTAGATACGCGCCTGTCCCCAGCGTCTGCACGGCGGCTCCGGAATTCGGAAGTTGGAGAAGACGCGAGGGACAAACCGGGGTAACAAGTATGTCCGCTGCCTGACGGCTGTCAGTCTATCAGTGGTTTATCAACAAGGTTGTGCTCCCTGCAACACGTAGACCCGGTGCTGCAGGCATGCGCAGAGGGACAGCTGAGGGGCCTGCTGTGTCGGACATCTCAAGATGGTGTTCACATTAGAGACGCCTCGGCCGCGGCGGCGAGGTCGAGAGCAGGAAACGCTGGTCGCACCTGCAATTTTCCTTTCGTCCACCAACTTTCGTATTCATTACACTGTACGCTGTGTCCATTACGAGAGCGGGGAATCATGGGAAGGCATCTGCTGTCATCATTGCAACTCTCACACCCAGATGTAGTTAATGAGTCTGACTCCGACTAATATACGTTCTTGAAGACTTGGGCTGTTCGTTATATTCAAGAAATGGTGTCCGGGGATCTGAAACTGCCCGGAAGTAGAACACTGAGCAGGTTTTCAAACTAATAAAAATAGTAATTGAGAGTATTTGATAGCAATGTCTTGCCATCAATACATAAAGAGCTCTCTTTATATGTAAATTTGTTAAAACCGTGGGGTCATATTTATAAGTACACCCATCTGGAAATCTAGAATCATAACAGCAGCCTCTCTCTGTTTCTCTTTCTCTCTGTCTTTCTCTCTCACACACATCTGCGGCTTTCACCTGGGGCTCAAGAGGTAGTAAGTTACTCGTGTATCACAACGCTAACATCATTACCGAGAATCTGCGAGTGATAAAGTGCACCTTGCCAAACTGCAAGCGAGTCCCGAGTGTGAAGTTCACGACCAAACATCGCCATCTCGGGTACCGTTGCCTTGGAGACAGAGACACGCAGGGCGCAGCCATATTTTTTGTGCGGAATCGACGGTGATGAGTGTTTTAACGGCGGACAAGCGGCCTCTTGTAAGAGATGATGAAAGAGCAAAAGAAAGGTGAGGCGCACGCTACATCCGGGGACGTCTGCAGTCGTCGGGGAGCAAAGCGGACACCTTGCTTCCGGTGTAGCTTCAAGGGATCTGATGCGTCACGTGATCTTCACACCGGTTCTCGTCGACGAGACAGATTAAAGTTCAAAGAGTTACTGGCGGTCCGACATGAGCGTGGGTGTCGGGGGAGGTGGTAGGTAGTGGAGGTGGTGGGTGAGGTGTCTGTGGCGGTTGCCCAAAGTGGGAGGTGGACAGGAGGGATGGGTTATGGAAAGAGCAACACAAGGTGGTGGCTGTGCTGTACTCAGCATCCTAGCTTCAATTTCAACTACTGAACAAGAGATAAGTAAGAGTATCTTATTGTTGGTCGTCATCCATGAAATTCAAACAGAAAACATCAGTCCGATCCCCACCCCGACCTCCTGAAAAATCCGTTTGTTGTCAGTCCATGTTATTTACCTTTTACCTGGTACGACAAGAATCTGAGTGTCTGCTCGTGAGTCTCTTCACTTCTTGTCAGAAGTCTTCACTTGTGGACCGTCAAGAGAAAAAGACAGTGTGACAATGATCAATCACGTGTCATGAGAGTCAACCGTCTGCAGCGCATCCCCAGCATTACCTGGCTGCTGGATGGCGGTGCCTTTGAACCTTCTCTCTCTGCCATCAAACGGATGTGGCCTGCAAACAAAACCACCTAGCCGGTCAGCACCCCGTCCTCCCACTCCAACAACAGTTTCTGCAATGAGCTGTGTTTTCGGGGAGGGGGAGACAACGCCACTGGCTCCGACACTCGCTCCTCTTGCTACTTCCGGCAACGCTCAACTCCCCGAGCTGTCATCCGCGGGTGCGCGTCTCCTCGCCGCAGGAAGCACTCACAGAGACAAATGCGGATCTGCGCCACCTGGGAATTTTCCCTTTTGCGTTCTGCTGATTGCATTTTGAGCCAATTGCTCTGACAAACTGAAGGCGGAAATGACGAAATAGACGACGGATGTCACCTCATCCCCTGTCGGTATGTCAGGTCGCTGTCTACACTTACAGTGCTGACAATAGTATTGTTGACTTTTTCTCTGTTGTATTTTTTGTTGTTGTTGTAAACATATTCTGGAATTTGTTGTCTACAATTTGTTGTCTACCTTTGCTTACCCGACGGATATTTAAATTCTTCGTTGATGGGATATTTTCAAAAGTTTTGAAGAAATGTGGTATGGGATCGGTTGTCAAAGTTCGATCAGTCAGCTGTCGGATGACCTCATCAAGTTCGATCCGTAATCCATCGAATACCTTGATGAGTCAGTTGATTTACTCTTTGAGCTCGCTGCTTCCTTCGTTTGTAAGAAACTGAGATCAGCCATGCTCCACTCCAAACCAAAGGTGGGCGATCACAGCAAAGATAACAGAGTCAACGGACGGTCGCCTCGCCCTCGTCTCTGTCCACGAAGGTTGTCGCGACGGGTGATTTGCTCCACCTGCTGGCCTGGAGCCAGGTAAAGTCCAGGTAAGATAACTCCTTGGCAGCTCCAGCTCCACTTTAATGGTCATTTAGTCGTTTCAGCCCGTTGGCCCTCAACCCCAGTCTTTGTCTTTGTCCTCCAGCGAGTTGTAAATCTTGTGTAAGGCTCGTCCGACTGTCTGCGTGGTGTGAGGACAGAAGTCTTGTCAGACTACCCGCTGTGTCCCGGGTGAGATGCTAGGACAAATAGTTTTGCGAGAGAATCCATTATTGATGACTACTTTATTACATATCGAAGTGCAATCAGAATAACTGCTAGCATGCAGTCCGACCAGCCATACACTGACATACCCGAGAAGACCGACTGATATGGAAGTGAGCAATTCTGAATGTAAACAATGTTATCTACTTATCAGTGTTTACAAGCCAGTCACAGCACCCGGGGTGTCAGTAACCTGCAGTTACAGGAAAACAAACCCAGGCGGCAGGAGTTCAAGTTGTTTAATCTTACCTAGTTACATGCTAACTGATGTTCTCGTTATACCTGGTTACCTGCGTACCTGAGGGGAGCAATCAGCGAGTTACCTCCTCGTGTGAGGTTTCATTGCCGCTTCCGGTTTATTTAAACACCTGGCGACTGCGAACCGTGTTTTTCCAGTGATTGTTCCCTGGCACTGCGTCACTTCAATCAGACTCCATGTTTTATTGCTCTCCCGCCTGTTCTCGCTCGCCGCCATGTCCGCTGGGATGTTAAGGTTTCGGTCATCGCTTCAGAGGAAATTGGCTCGCGACGACGATTAAAACGAGGGGCCTCCGAGATCGCCGAGATGAGCTAAACGGCTTAATGGCTGTCACAAAAACATCAGCCAATAAAACTGTCACACTCGGGAGCCTCGGCCACCGACTGCCCCCCTCCAGTAGTTACGCGACGGCGTTATCACCAGACCGCATCGGCTGCTGACGCCGCGCGATCTCAGCGCCACCATTGCTGTCCCCCAGCGGCACCACTTCCGCTCCCTTGCGGCTCTGTGCCAGCACGCGCTCCTCGCGCTGGTTATCTCCCACTGATCCTCCCCTCGCCTCCCTACCCCATACCCCTCCCGTAATCAGACTTCGCTGATGTTCTACTACTTCGGTCAGTTCACGGGTTCCATGGTATTGTACCACGTGATCAAACAGGTCATACGTTTCACACACAATATTTTAAACAGTATTTTTCAAAAGCAAAGTTTCTTTAAACTCGACATTTTCAAAAAAAAAACAAAAACAAAAAAACAAAAAAACAAACAACAACAAACAAAAAACAAAAACAAAAGAACCCCCAAAACAACAACTCAAAAACAAAAAACACAAAAAACAAAAAAATGTTTCTTAAAATACAATGTTTTCACTAGGGACACACGGTTCTTCCCTCCACTGGTGTGTCAGCAACCCCACCAACCACCTCACACCATATAAACACATCACACAGTACAGTATGTTATAAACAGTCCAGTCCCCACACCCTGTATAACAACATCACACAGTATGTCGTAAACTACACATCACCACCACACCCTCTATGAATACATCACACAGTATGTCATAAACCTTACCTCACCCGCCACACCCCATATGAACAAACACCAATCCTAGGTGTGACACTCAGGTGTGCCTGGCGCAGTCTGCACAACAGCTGGCGATAATGGCCAGACACCTTGAGTAGTTTACTGTTGTAATTACCTGGGCATCTTACCTGTATACCTCTTGTCAGCCTACCCTGGAGCAGGGACACAAACGCTGGACAACAAACTAGTTCATATCTGGGTAGATCGAGAACCTTCAAGTACCCTAGAGCGAACACCTATACTGACTTTTATCACCTGAACAGTTCTCTGAGCGACCAGTCAAGGGAGTGGACAGTGAAACGTTTTCGTTAGTGATGTTCAACGTTTGCAACGGTCCGAGTGTCTGTTGTTGATGAAAACGTTCGCGTAGCTGCTTGTTATTAGAAGATGCTGAGTCAGGGCTGGAGCAAGATGGCATCGCCTGTGCTGATGTAGCACCTGTCCACCCTGATTGTCACCTGTCTCTTCAGGAAACCTCAGGCGGGATAACTCTTAACGCAGAGGGAGTTCGCACTGTTTTTTATCAGCGAGCGTGAGTTTGTTCTAGCACAGCGAGGGCTGCAGCAGCATTGTGGTCGCCACCGTTTGATGTCGGAACAGGGGGAGAGAAGTCATGTTTTCTGATGGGTGTGGGTGGGGGAGCTATGTGGTAGGTGGCCCCCCAGCGTGGCTTCAAACGGTGTGACGCCGTAACGGGCACGCCTCCCGTAGTCAGCACGTCGCCAGGCTCCTACCGTCACGTGGACTTCCCCTGGCGCCCTCTGGTGTGCCGGTCACAGTGCAAAGACCGTTAAAAAAATATCCTCCACATCGGGGACGACTTGGTTGATACCCGGACAGCGCAGGGACCGCAGGGGGCAGCGCATGCACTCACACGAGAACCGTTATAATTATAGAAAAATCAAAGATTTACGAAAAGATCATTGCTACTGATCACGTGATCCATCCTGTCCAATGAGAGAAAGGAAAGGGAGCGGGTGTCCGCAATGGGGGAGGAGGAGTGAGGAGGAAGATCCAAATCAAGTTCCATGGAAATACGATGAGTTTTCTGTACACATTGTTTTTATCTTTAAGTTTTGTTGATAAAGATGAACGGTGATAGTGTGCTAACTGCTTTATCATTCGATCAACACGAGGTGCGAATGTGTAAACATATTTGTAAACAACTTTTTCCTCTTATAATGTTTCTTTTGATATCTTTGATTTTATTTTTGTAAGAAAAGAGATACACAGGAGATTCAATTCACAGCGCCGAGAGGTAACGGCTTGACAATGCTTCTGGCTTCCTCCCG
>SRHC01003377.1:744033-764291 GCA_004794325.1 Pomacea maculata | reverse complement strand
CCCCCCCCCCCCCCCCCCAACCATCACCACCACCACCACCACCAATGCCATGAAAACAGGGAAACAGGTCTGGCTGCAGGCGACCTACGAAGCATGAGAAAGCAAAAAGAAAAAAAAAAAGGAAACGAAGAAGAAGAGAAAGAGAAAAAGAAGGAGAGAAGGAGACAGAGAATAGAGACAGGAAGAGATAAAAATGGATGGGTGGGAGAAGGACCAATAGGTGAGCAGAGGAAGACATTTTCCGCCATGTCTTTCGTGTCTACCTGCATATGTAAAACTTGTCGCCTGCTGCTACATCCACTCCCCTACACGGCAATAAAGCAGCGACTGGTGTCACGTCTGAGGATCGTGATTTGAACAGATGTGAAGAGAAGATAAAGATGTGCTATGAATATGAAATCAGTCGTGTTCATTTAATAACAAGTTATCTTTCCTAATTATCTTCCCCGAACGCCTGTAAATTAATTCCTTTAGCTCGAGGACATTTTCTATTAAAGAGCGGAGTACGGTGGGAAGAGACTGTGAGAAAGTACCACGGTTCCCCCTTCACATCACAATATATCCTGATATATATATATGAAACCTCCCCACACTGGGGGCCATGTCTTGCAATGTAAGCCACACTTTAAAGACCAACCTGAGTGGTTTGTGTTTGTAGCAGATATCGGTAAATATAGGCGGTATCAACATGTGATCGGTTAGTTAATTATCCGCTAGCAAAGTACGAGATTTGTAGCTGCGATCAACGATAAGTGTACTACGTCACACCAACAGTGTTCTACGTCACGTTGGTACACCATTCACTACACTGCCAGCTGTCAACACCAATCAGGCCGACAGTTGGGATTATTCAGACGTTGACCGTCTGTATGACAGACATGACAGACACGACATGACAGACAGACATGACAGTCCGAATCATCCCAACTGTCACTCATTCTTTCTCTCTCGCTGTCTGATTGGTGTTGACTGCAGGCAGTGTTGTGAATGGTGCACCAACGTGACGTAGTCCACTGTTATCAGCGCTCGTTGATCTCATGCGCGAATCGTAGCGGATAATTAATTAACTGATGGGTTTTGGAGGCTGAAATTTGCAGGTTAGTTTTATCGCCTATATCTACTGATATCTAAAAATAACACAAACAGTTCAGGTTGGTCTTTAAAACTGTTGACCCATTATTGGAATGCAGCCAGGAAGCTATTTATTCATGAGACAGATTTTTTTTTTACCTCACAGATGTCACACTTTTTACGTTTCATAATTTACTTATTCCATTAAAACCTTTATTATGATGATTAACATACATCCCTGCAATTTATGCTGAAGATTTTTAGTGTTTATGGGACTTTTTCGGGTGAGTGAGTTGGGGGTGGTGTAATGCGAATAACAGTTCCCTCTACCGCCAAGTGAAGGAAGGAGTTTTGAAGCAACCCGACTCACATGTCATAGCTAGGAAACGCCCGGGGTGGACGAGATGGGATAGGCCTGCTCCAGTGTGTGACATGACCTGTGGTAAGACTTTATGTTAAAGAGACCTGTACATACATTGACATTGTCATCACGTTCAGCGCCGACTTCGTGGTCACTGCACACTAGTTTGAAAGCCACTGGGACAGAAACAGCCTGCACCTGGGGGAAATCCGACTAAAATATTTTATTGGGTAGGAAACAGATTACCTGGATTTTAAGGGAAGGCCTGCTCCTGTTCCGGAAACAGACTTCAAGTAAAGGGAGAATAAAAGGTTAATTTGAGGGAAAACTTTTCTTCAATTTGATATGTTTAATCCACAAAGATATTTATTTCAAAATAAGCAAACAAATCAGATACAAATTCCCCGAAGTTTAGTCCAGACTCATTTCCTAATCGTCTGCTCGCTGATTGGGCAACGCCTCATTAGCATATAATCCAAAGTCCTGCCCTTCGTCCCTCAGCCATGTCAGAAAGTAGAATTTATGTTGAAGCATACAGACTTTATTAACCAGCTAACGCTTTACTTAAAGAAACTATTTTTGAGAATATTTGTAAAAAAAAAAAAACAACAACAACAAAAAAACAAACAAACAAACAAACAAACAAAAAACAAACAAACAAACTTGACCACAGAGGCTAACATTCTGTTTTCGTGGGAGTAGGTTAAACTTTTCATGTTATATTTATTCCAGAAATTATGAATGCATATGCTTGTGCTTCACTTGTATACTCAAGGAATTATGGGAAATGAAGAAACCATCCCATGCAATTTGTGTAGCTGACATCTGCTTGTATTGACTGCAATTTGCTTTTCTGACAGCAATATTACAGAAATAAAATGTTAAAAAAAAACCACAAAACTACAAACGAACCCAACGAACGAAGATTGAATACGGAATTTTGCAAACTCAACACATATTTGTTTAGTGTTAAACAGCCTGAAAAAAATGAAGCCTGATGTCATGCTCGCTGTGGGCAAGTCTTTAAAGCCAAAACTATACAATTATTCAGCAGCTGCCATTGTTAAGATGCGAAATTGCGAAGTTAAAAACTGTTGAAATCCACCCAAGACCTGTTTTCTTCGAACCCACCAACCTTCCACAGACGATTTGCTGGAGCCAGGCGTGCAGGTGCTACAGGTGCTACAGGTGTCTGAGTACAAAGTGAACAAAGCCACCACAACACCAAGACACCAGGGGGGTGGTATACAGCCAAACATATGTACGGTCCATCTGAGTTGCCGACAGTTTGTAGGAATCGCCGACAATGAGAGAGACAGAGCTGTGAAGGGATGGGTGGAGAAAAGGATAAAGTTACTCTTGTTTTATTAGTTTGAATGCTGGTCCTTAAACACCTATATCACACACCTGATCAGCTCCTTCGCTTGGCATTTATGACTTCTAAACTGAGAGTGGAGGGAGGGACTTGCCAGTTCAGCCCCCAGACAAAAACTCCAGGATTGAATGAGTCCATCTTTCTCACGGTCCCTTCGGTCTCCATGGAGTCTGGCACGTCACCGGCGTGACGAACCGGTGGGGCCAGGTGGGGCCAGTCCCTGGGTGATGTTGGGGAGTGTGACGAGTGCATAAACACTGGGTGACAAGCTGTCAGGCGCATGGCTCGCTCACACCCACAGGCCACGGAGGCGACGAAGTGCACTCTCTCTCGCTCTCGTTATCCGCAATCATCGACCATAGTCGAGTGTGAAGAACAGCGCCGCGCAGGATCGTGTGGTCACGTGGCCGATGACGTCCAATCAGAAACGAGAGTCGACGGCAGCTTTATTGCTCATCATGGACGCACTCGGGTTTAAGAACCTTTCACCCCGCGGCATCAACGATGTCAACAATGACAGTCTTGAGTTTAGCACCTCATAGTGTAAAATATGAGGGTCATGAATAAATTATAGCTTTGACCTTTGAGGACACAGATAATCTCGCTGGAGAAGACTAGTGATTCACCAAAATAAATGTGTCTGGCTGTATTAAATATCAAAATTAACTTGCTAAGACCGCGGAAATCGACAATCTGCAATGATCATCAGATGTTGGCTCATCGCATTCATAAACTTGCCTCAGGACCTTACCGTCAGGTGCGGTCGCCATCACTCGCCTCACTTCATCCACGCAGTCTCTCTCTCAGACATCATCCATACAATCTGCAGTAATCAAATATAGGAACCATGTCTTACAGAATTTTATTCTTTCTTTCTATCTCAGTTTACCTACTTATTTTGGGAATTTTTTGTTGTTGTTGTTGTTGTTTTTTTTTTTTTGTAAAGAGTAAAGACAAACGAAAGGAAATTTTTCTCAGAATGTTTGCTCTAGATTTTCTGTCATTTGATATTGAAGCAGATAGGGCTGGGACATGGCGCTATGTAAGTTCATATTATTATTATTAAACTTGAGTTTACTTCATAACAATGCATCATGAAGAATCGCTGTTATTGTTTCAATATTACAAATCACAAACTGTTATTTCCTACTGTTACAAAGTTTTTGCTAGCATTTTAAAACCGCCGCTTTCTTGTAACACCATGAAAACTTTATCTCAGAAGACTGAAATTTGAGACAAAGATGGTAATAATTACCACAAAAATAAAATCCAGATTAGAAGAAAAATTAGAAGAAAACTGACTAAAAAACACTTATTTTACCGACAACAACCGCTATACAATCTTTCAGTCAAAGTGGAGGACAGTTGTTAACTGACAAACTTTGTGGTGAGTGTGACAGCGAGTTTACCTGTGATAACAAGAAAACATTAAAGGAAAATGAGTGTCACGTGGGCAGTGAAACAGGCGAATTCCCATCACATCTCCGGAACATTTTATTTGAAAAAAAATGTCTGTTGGACTACGGTTGTTGGTCGCCCTGTTTGAATATTTAGCGGATATAATAAAACTATTTTCGGGCGATCAACTGGTTGACTCAGCCAACGATAAACACGTCTCAGCCATGCGGCCGTCTGACAGCCCACACAATGAGAGGGGCGGAAGTGGGCGTGGTTTCATATCAAGTCAATCATGGGTCGCAGCGCGAGCGGCTAATCACGGGCTGGCCAGGGCCAGCCAATCAGCGGGCGGCCGGCGTGGCAGGCCTGTGGACTAGCGCGTGACTAGAAGACGGCGAGCAGACGAGATGTGGACAGTCAGGTGTGTCTGCTAATTGCGGACAGGTACGTGGCCTACAGCAGCGCCTGTCGCACGCAGCGGCTTTGTGCAGCGGCACCCGGAGTACACCAACACCTCGCCAACACTGCTGTCACAGTCGCTGACTCGTCAGGTGGCACAATATCAGCCACTGCCAGCCGCACCGACCGGCCGCCTCTCCTCCACAGGCCAGTGCCATCGAAGGTGAAGGTCAGCATACCTCCACGTCAGGAGAACTGTTTTTAACAGAAAATTTAGCGAGTGTTGTGTGCTGTTGTATTTAATTCCTCGTGACACACACCGACAGACAACTCGCGGACAGGTGTGTCAGGTGTAGAAGTGTTGGACTTCACCTGCAGGCAGGCGGCTGATGAAAGGAGTAGTGTGTCGAGGAGGAGTCTGTTCGGGTGTGTAGTCTCTACTTTCTGTGGCAGCAGTTTGGTGAACACCACCTGATAATTGTTCCAGAACCGTCCGCACGCAAGCACGGGAGGACGCGTGCTCTATACGCAAGCCTGCAGGATGGTGACCGCCATGCCGTAAAGGACAAGCAGGACTTGCATCGAAGCAGGATACCTTGAGATAGGTTGACGGAAAATCAAAGCAGGATATTGTCGTACATTTCTGGTGAAATATTTGACTGTTACTGGAGGAACGTTGCTTTGACTACTATATCACCATGTTTGCACCTACCCTCGCTCTGCCCGCACACTACCCACCCGGGTTAACTGATGTCGGTACAGCGTTAAGTCAGGTAAGTAATTATTTTAAACAAGTCAAGGTGTTTTTTTCTTTCTTCCTTTATTTATTTATTTTATTATTATTATTATTATTTTGCTTATGCCACACCAGGCGGGTGAATTGAATACAAAGACTTTATGTCAACAGTGGACTTGTCAGCTTGTCTGCTCAGAATGATTATTTGTTGGCAGTCACAATTTCTTATCAGGTGTCAGAAACCTTCTGAGAAAAAAAAAAGGCACGGTGATTCATTTATAAATGTACATCAAAATAAGTGAAGTGAGAAATCGCCTATTTATTCACATCACTTGAGGTTAGAGACATGAGCACGCGATGTTGTTCCTGTGTTTGTCTCACAATCCTGTTCGATGAACCGAGAACGTGAGACACAGGTAGCGGGACACTCGATCCACACCTTTTATCACCAGGCCATCTCTCAGCCCTTTATCGCAGTCCTCGTTACAAGATACGCCTATCTGAGATCTGAAATAACCAACCCCGGAGTTCAGTTTTACCCAGAGTGCAGTTCATTCCGTGGTAATCACCGGAGCACAGTGTTTGGACACAAATGTAAGCTCTCGCCATCAGGGGCAGAACGCTCGACAGGTTAGATAGCTTGCTGACAATGAATGCTACTTGTATTTGTTTCTCAGGTAGATAGTCTCGCGAGCGCGTGCATACTTGTCTGTCTGTTGGCGATGGTTTGTGTGTGTGAGTGAGAGAGAGAGAAAGCTAGAGACGACAGATGTACAGTCGTTCATTATCTCGCCCACAGAATGAAATGTTTATCAGCAGCACAGGTCTGAGTTTGGTTACTGATGTCATTGCTTATTTACTACTTCTTCACAATTTCTTTTTCCTGGCATCCTCCTCACCTCAGGGTGTGTGATCATTTGATCACAGTGATTCACCGAACGTGGGTGGAGGGTGAGTAATGAGGTGCCGCGCTCTGTGTCCTGCTGTTAGTTATTCTTTTTGTTGACTTCTCTCCCCGCCCCTACCATCTTTCCTTCGATTCCTTTGCTGTTCAGTTTGATTAGGTTTCTCCCCCACCCCTTAGTCCACCCCACTTCACCGTTGATCTTCTGGCCCGGAGGATCACACAGCTCCTGTCTTTAGTTTCTATATTCTTGTCCACAGACATCTCGCATCTTCTCGTCACAGCTGAGGTCTTAGTTCTTATGAAGCTCCCGTCTTCTTATCCACAGTTCCTGTCTTCATGTCTACAGACAGTTATACACACAGTTCCTGTCTTCCTGTCCACAGACAGTTATACACACTGTTCCTGTCTTCCTGTCCACAGACATCTTTGCTCTTATACACACAGTTCCTGTCTTCCTGTCCACAGACAGCTCCGCTCACACAGCGACTTGAGCAAAGTGAGTGTTAGGGAGCGACTCGCGTGCCAGAGAGCGTGGCGGGTGCTGTCAGCGGGTGATTATACCCGATATGAAGCGCGCTGCCCATCAAATTTACATATGGTTAGTTTCGCGAAACGACTTGAAGTTCGCCGTGCGCCGGAGTCTTTGCCGGGCGGTGGGAGGCGACTCATAGCACTCGCGCACGCGACCATCTCCCGGGAGACGGGCGTGCACGGGGTCCGGGTCATCAGCAGCACCCGTCCCATCTGATGTCTCGGCCTGGCGTCAGGATGCGAGATTTGCACAGCTTATTGTCACGACTCATGGCTGCTGGTCACGTCACTGCTCATGATCTCTGCTCGCGTCACATCTTATTGCAGCGAAGTCACGAACATCCTCTGTGACGTAGCGCGTGTTATTCACTTCTGGACGCCTTAAAATTGCTGACGCCGAGTGTTTGTGGGCCCTGAGCGAGGGCGTTGTGTGAGGGCCCTGTGTGAGGGCCCTGTGACAGGTTTGCTGTCCTGCGACTCCCCTACAAATGCCCGGCGTCAAGTTTGGCCAGCCCAGTTTATCGCAGTTGGTTCAGTGGCCACAGTTTGCAAACACAGCTTAGTCCGGTTGGTTCAGTAGCAAAAACCTCAGGACATTGCTTCGTTGTCAGGGGCGACGCCTATAAATAAAGTATAGCCTGTTATTGTCCATCTTGTGAAACAGACTATCAGTAGTGATAATCGTCAACATGTCTTTAAAATTCACATAAATATCTATAACATTATTAACATTATTTATTACAAGTATTGCCATTTGTACACACGTATGAAAGTGTAACAACAAAACTATTTTTAATTGATCAAATTACTAGATTAATAAATAGTTCACAAAACTCTGATGTCCTCGTGTGCAACTCAGACCCGAAATTCAGGCGCAGCAGCCGCAGTAACGGGCAGTGAGTCATTGTGTCTGTGTTATTAATACTATTATGTCAAGATGTTAAATTTGCGATGGACTAAACCATTTTGAAATATTGTAAATAATACCATCCTTCTGCAAAGTTCAGTCCATCATCTAAAAGGTAATGTGTACCTTAGTGTTTATTGATAAACAGAGTTGATTCGAATACGGAATAGAGATGCAATATTTTATGTTGAAAACAATGATCTGTAATTGCAGTAATAAACTTGAATTTCATTAGCAGCAGGGCTCCTTGAGTAAAAAAAGGCTAGAGTAAAAAATACTGTTAAAAATATAACAAGTAGTTTAGACCAAAGTCCTATTCAAACAAACAAACAAAACAACAACAACAACAAAAAACAAACAAACAAAAAAACAACAACAAAAACAAACAAACAAAAAAGAAGAAAGAAAAAAAGAAAAAAAACCCTGACTAAAGAAATTTTAAATGGAAGTTTTCCTGAATGCTATTCTGGTTGGCTGGACACATCTACCTGTACTTTAGTTGAATCACTTTATAGTATTCCACTCTCTGTACTTTAGTTGACCGACTTTCTGTCACATTCTAATCACACAACGACCCTCCAATGAACTAAAGGTGAGCTGCTTGCTGCACTGTGTCACTAGACTCGCCCTGTAGAGGTTGATATGATGAAGATGTGGAACAACCACCCACCCACCCAACACGTGTGGTTGACAGTTGCCTTTTGAGTTGGGGTCACAGCCCTAGTTGTGGACAAAGGGTGCACGACTGTTGTTCTGGGTGGAATACAGGTCGGGGCCACATGACAGATGGTGTGCGGCATCAAGAAAATGATTTGTTTTTCATTCAAGTCAGGTTTTAAGATTAACTCAGATTCCACGAGTCCTTTCTGATCCTTCTTAGTGCTTCAGTTTGTTTTTATTTCTTGTTATACTGCTCTATATTATAAATAAAAATATAAATATCTAGTATAAAACAAGTTGTTCAAAATTACAGCTATAAATATCTTACCAAACATTAATTCTTCTCAAAGGGATTTTACAAAATTGAGATTAATCTTAAGTAGTTCATGTTTAATAATGTGCTAATTAAAATAGAGTACAGCATTTACTTAATTTGGTGATTTATTCAACAGATTATATACTGTCAGTACTTATTACTCAGTAGTTTATTGTCAGTATTTTTTAACTAAACAGATTGGCTGCTGACAGTATTTTTACTTAACACATTTACTAGAAACACTTCGGGTACCTAGGAAAAGTCCCTGGTTTATAGGGGTACTCATTAAAATGATTGGATGTGTGGCGAGCAGATAATATGTATCTTAAATATCTTGCTCTTACAACATGAAAAAAAATGAGCATCAGTTCACCCCTGAATTCACACCACGACCACAGAAAATAAAGTCAAGAAGAAAGAAAGAGACAAAAGGGAAAAAAATCATTTTGAAAAGTAACAAGAAAAACAGAGAAAAGGTTTTAGCGGCAAGAATGTTTGAGATAAAAGCCTTTTTTTAAAAAAAAAATTAGCCGGTTTATCAGGCCACAAAATCTCTGACATTTCTCTGTGTATATATAATATATAGGTTATGCTAGCACATTAATTATAGCATAAATTCATTTAACCGATATTACCGACGGTTTGTATACCTATATAAACAAACTCACTTAAAATGTTCTCAGATTTGTTAGGGAAATAGGGAATGTCTCTATTTATTTACAAACATGTCTTTCAACCTTTACTTGTTGACATAATAAGGAAATAAATGTCAGCTTTTGTTTACATCATAATATTCTCACAAGACCTCCATTGTTGTTGTTTTATATATAAATATGTTTGCTAATAAGCCGTTCTACATAACCGTCTTGTTGGGTGTGTGGGGTGGGGTTGGAGGAGAGCACTGAACGATTGTGAACGGCAAAAAGTAGACAAAAATAACTCAGCTTCAAGGTGAATCAGTCTTCCATTTCACCATTTATCGAGGAGAGTCATTACCACACTCTTGTCAAATCAGCACAGATATGTTGTTGGCGACTTTGTCTCGAGAAAATAAGATTTAATTATGTTGATTACTTCTTTATTGTTGCAGCACTATGTTGACTGTAACATATAATTGCGACACTGTTTAATATCAAATGATATTGCAAGATTGTATTGACTATGCCAGATTGTGTTGACATGTTATTGTTGCTGCAATGTTATCATATTTATTCCCGTGTAATCAGTAGGTTCAGTGATGCCAGAAGAGTTTACAAATAAGTTCAAAACCAGTATTTATGCCGAGGCTTGCTTGTCCCTGTACACGAACCACACTCTAATCCACTGCATATCTACCCGAATTCGCACTCGCACACAACATCCACCCGTTTACCCAGTTATCATCTAGACCAGGGGTGGGCAATTAATTTTCCCAAGGGGCCGGATGAGAAACTGGGATGGTTCTAGAGGGCCGGACTAATATAGTTAACTCAGTTTTACCCAATACTGTATATATAGTATATTTACTGGTGGGCGGCCAGCGGGCGGGCCGGTCAGAGACAGGAGGCGGGCCGGATCCGGCCCGCGGGCCGGCGTTTGCCCAGGTCTGATCTAGACAGACACAAGATAGATACAACACAAACAATCCCCGCTTTGAGTCAAAGCTTTAACAAACATGATGACACATGTGTCATGAGAATGTGTACCTACAGTACACAGGTCTTAAGAACCATTGACAGCAAACCTGTTGTCTGAGTGCAACACTTGCAAGCTTGTGTGCAACCGTCAATAACAACATACAGATACTTTAGCTAGTGTGCCACCTTCAATCAAGATGCATAGCTACTATAGCCGACTGTAGGCTGAAGAAACTTCTGAATGGTAAATAAATTGTTGATATAAATAAATGGCCGGAGTGTCACCAGAGGGTAACGTGGAGGTAACGGTGACTAAGGGAGGGATGAATATGCAGCAGTGGGGTATCTGACAGTCTGGTATCAAGACTTGATTAGTGCCTGTAGCCTGCACACCAGTCATATGTGTGTCTGTGTGTTTGTTGTTACAGAGGGGGCTGTGTCCCAGTGGCAGGCCCTATGTGACAGTGACAGGCGCGGGGCGCGCCGTGTGTCTGTGTCAGGTGGGGGGTGTCGGGGGGCCGCTGGGGGCGCACGGCTCGTCTCCCACGCCTGCTTTGTGTGCTCAGCTGTCCCCTTTCTCCACAGCCCAGGTATGAAGCTTCCCCCTGTGGGACTGGCATAATATTATCAAACTCTTCTCACGATTTATTTAGATATTTTTTGCCAGATGTTTTGAAAAGTTTGACGATTCAAGAGCGAAAAGACAACAGTTGACTGAGTTGAAAACATCGACAACATGGTCAAGGGGTGGGGGTGGGGAGTGAGAGGAGTAGAGAATAATAACCTGAAGACAGATGAATATATGCAGACATGCAAATTGAGATAATAGTGAGATAATAGTGGACTGAACACAGAGTAACAGAGTAATAGACCGAAAACACATTTATAAATGACAGGGAGAAAGAATAATGGATAATAGGTTAATAGATAGAGTGACTGACTGACTAATGTAATAGACATAGTAAGAAACGTTAGTAGACTAAAGACATATTAGCAGACTGAAAGATAACAATTTGAAGACAGATTAACATAAAAATAACTGATTAAAGACAGACTGAAGGAGCTTTGGACCGACACACTCACCGCTCGCCACTCTTTATGTAGCTCAAAAAATTATAACAAATGACAAAATTTTTATTGCTATATACCATATATCGTTGTTTTATATAAAATTAAAAAAAATTTTTTTATAGTCTTCTCTTTATTCTTATATTATAGTCTTGTCGTTATTCTTACATAGTCTTGTCATCGTTCATACAGTCTTTTCGACTTCTGTGTGTTGTGTGCTTTGATATCATCTCTGTAGTGAAACCAGAATGGAAAATATTAAAAATTTATTTAGCGGTGACACTGTGTAAAAAAAAATCTGCTTCTTCTACAGGTGACAGGCAAAGAGTCGCCTTCTACCCGAACCATACCCCTGGGTGGCCCCTACACCGCCGCAGCTCTTGCCTATCATCCCTACCTGTGAGTTGGCGTCTGTCTGTAACAAACTTTCTACCTTTTAGCTCCCCACCCCTTTCTCTTCAGTCCTGTACCCTTGTTACAGCTCTTCCCACTTACCCTGACATCTTCCCAACTACCCTGACATCTTCCCTTGGCGAGCAATGGCGCTCGGTCTGCATCACAAGGACCATTTGGAGGAGGGGATAGTTTCTTTGTGAATCTCTGCTTTTCTCAAACTTGGCATGATGAGAAATACATTAACATTGTTATAATTCTTGTCCAGTCTTTATCTGTGAATTACATCGATGTATTTTGCACAAGCAGGTCCTAGATTCTTACCAATACACTGGGGTATGCAATGTTGGGTGGCGACCAAAACTCTTACAAGGAAACATTAAATAAAATATATTTCTAACTTACAACTACACAGCTTAGTTGGACAAAGTTGCCATGACATATCTCGTGACAACCAAGTGTCACATATGTCACGTAGCAACTGAATGTGATCTTGTGACCAGTACGTGTGATCACGTGACAGGTACGCGGGGCTGGATGCGGGTGGTGTACGGAAGGCGGCAGTGAGGGAGACGACGGGGCCCCTCAAGGCCTGGCTGCACGAGCACCGCAAGAACCCCTACCCCACCAAGGCGGAGAAGATCATGCTGGCCATCATCACCCAGATGACACTCACACAGGTAGGGCAAGGCTAAACAGTACGATTTATGTTTACACTTCAAATTCAAATTTATTAGGTGAGAGGTCAATGTGTTGTAACACGTAGACGCTGTTCGCTCCTTCAAAGCACACACACACACACATATATATATACACACAAACAGGATTCTAAAGATGCGCGCGTGCGTGTGTCTATGTCTGTGTGCCATCCTGAGTGCATGCATATTTTGCACGTGCGTGTAAATGTTTACACAACAGTTACTGCTGTAAGTCAAAGCCTTCAGTCAATATTGTGACAACCGTTACAGGTGTCCACGTGGTTCGCTAACGCTAGGCGACGCTTGAAGAAAGAAAATCGAGGTCAATGGGAGGGTGGCCCTGATCAGGACAAGCACATGTCGAGTGACGTAGATGATGACCTGGACAACGACAACGACGACAAAGTCATCAGCTCTGACGATGAGCGACGATCTGCGGGCAAAGGTGAGAGGCTGGAATTAAGTAAAGCGCTTACAAAAATTATTTCATCTTCATCTTCTTCCTCAAACATTTTTATCAACGCTGTCGACAACTTTTATAAACAACTGCCGTGAATAATGAACCGTAAAAAGTAAATATCGCACACTTTAAATATTGATAGTATTTGTTGCTGTTTCAGATCTCACAAGGAGAAGCCATTATGACGATCTGTCAGACGTGTCTGTGGATGGTGATGACGATGATCACCCCACAGTCCAGAGAACTGCACCAATCAGTGTACAGCCTCCAGCCTCCCACACCGTGTGTCCACCTGTGACGTCAGTGCCGGCGCCCTTGACGTCAGTGCCGGCACCTGTGACGTCACCTGGCCTGGAGCCTGCGGTGGCTGCCAGCAGCAAGGACAACAGCCAGGCCAGTCCGGGCGCCAAGCCACGCATCTGGTCCATCTCCGCCATCATTGGTCTTGAAGATAAACAGACAGAAAAGGCCGACGATGATGAGGTCAGAGGCGCTAGTGCGGGGTCAGAGGTCAGGAACACGACCCCTAGTGTCAAGCCTTAAACAGAGTGGTCCCTCCTCCCTCTCCCCATAGAACTGGGCCTTCCCTGACTAGCTTGTGTGGAAAATACATTAGTCAAATAACCGACGAAAGTGCAGCGAGTCGGAAAGTCTTGTGAGCGACATAATAGGAACAATACACGAGAGAGAGAGAGAGCGCGAGAGAGAGGAAAGAAAGAAAGAAATGGCGCGCGAGAAATATGTGATTCCATTGCCATCGTTGTCATAGAGATGGCTGGGATGCTTCAGTTTACAGGGTTTACATTTTAACAGACTTCTATTTCTATTGATTCAAATATTTTTCTCTACTCATCATTGGTCATTGCATGCACTGTTCAGACTTCCGGCCGTTGCAAATGATGGCGGAAACTAGGTGGCTGTACTGTGATAATTTCTGTGGAGGGACAGAGCTCTGTACACATAACCGACAGAGTGGCAAGCTAGTTCCACTGTGCTACATCAACACTGGTGTCACAGAAGACGTTGGACGTCCGATGAGAAGTCTTTACAAAATCTTCAAAGCCGGGAGGAATCTCTGTGATGGGGCCTGGGTCCACTCCTGACCCCTATGGACCCCTATCACTCCCTGTCAAACAGCATTTTAAAAATGTCTGGCATCTCATGTGCGTCCATTCGTTGTCTTAAGTTTTAGATGAAAATAAATTACAGTTAGTTTAACTGAATTAAAAAAGAAGTTAAACATTTGTCTTTGTCAGCAACCATTGAGGTTTATTTCAAACAGCAAAGAAGGGAATGGGCAGCGCCTGTCATGACAAGTACCTCTGGCACATCAACTTCCACTGACTGGCGTGTCTGTGACTGAAATTTCACAATTTCTTTTTAATGGATGATGTGCTGGAGAGAGCTGACTGTCCCTAGACCTGTTTGTAGTTAGTATGTCAGCTGTGAGTTGGAATGTTAGTCCAGTCCAGCAGCCATTACATCATCCGGTGTATTCTTGTAATGAATCATCGCAGTCCTGGAGGTGAACTAAGTTACACTTGATTACTAAGTAGTGAAAAGTATTGCGTGTTCATTGTGTCCTGCTACTGACCAAGTTATGAGATATCGGGTGGATATCTCGGCTCACTGGACAAGAAACATGAGGGGGACTGTGAGCAGCACTCACTGGCTGTACCGAGAAACGAACCTCTGGCTCCTGCTGTTCGTGACATCCTCGCACCTGAACTAAACATCAGGTTTTCGGAGGCGGTAATTGAAAATGACTAACCCGTGCGAGAACTGAGTTCACTACTCAAATGTTTGGATATTTGTGCACGTGCATGCGGGTATTCGTGCAAATACACGTGTGTGTGTATGTGACAAGTTCTGCACGAGCAGGACTTCAGTGGTTTCATGTAGTTATGATGACCAACTCTATGTTGCTCAAAAGCTATTTATAGACAATAAACTCGGTAAACTCATTCCTCTAGTTTACAGTTTGCTCACGAAAATAAATGTGTTCTTCTGTGTCATTTATTTCATTTTCTTTGCTCAGGACTCATTGGACGGCGATAATAGTGCCATCATCAAAGAATGTCATTAGACTGTCACAAACATCACTTGGAGTAGCTAACACTCTAGTTGTAACCTCTGAAATGATGCTGGTCTTCATGTCTGGTTTGTGTGTGTGTGTGTGTGTGGGTGTGTTTGTGTGTGTTTGTGTGTGTGGGTGTGTGTGGGAGGATAGAGGATAGGTCAGACTGACATCTCAAAGACAAAGTTGGACAGTATCCTACATAGATGCAAAGACGACATTGTAAACTCGTGAATGGGTGAATATCCCCAAATGACAGTTTGTATAATACATAAGTGTCATGTTTAGAGCAGTGTCTAATGGCCGACCATGCAATACACTCACACATACCTGTGTTGCTGAGCATGGTGTGGCATACCTGATGACACCGCCAGCTTCAACAGCTAGCACAGTCCTTACCCACCAAGGTTGTCAATTGTGTTATTCACTGGAAGAAACAGCGAAGAGTCAGGAACCTGCCCTTGTCTACAATTCAGATAACGTCAGTACAAAAGTAAAGAAAGGAAAACAACAAAAAATCCCGTCAGTGACATGGTCTCTTACCTGCTTGACATCTACAGTGTTATGGTACGATCCCCAAATAAATCGGCCAGACGGTTTGGACACACATATGTTTGTGACTTCTGTCCACACCACCACTCCCCATCAAATATTTGTAAAAATGACTCATTTGAATGTTGATCATACTCGGTGACATCTCAAGTGCCCCCACCCCCCAAAAAATAATAAATAAATACCCACCTACCCTTTATCCTGACCACGGACACGCTGTGGAAAACTTGCAAGCATAAAAAAGACAGCAACCGTTTTTAAAAATATTAACGTTTGATGTCACTGTCTCATAAAAATTCTTGTTCTGAAACATAACTGAAACAAGGGGGCAAACTCAAAATACCGCATCATATAAATACTTACACCTGTTATTCTTGGAGTGATACTGTTTTTTTAAAGTGATGTTATTAGAGTAGTATTAATAGAATGGTCTTATCGGGGTAGTTTGTGCAGCACCACCCGCCTTAAAACAACTCGATTAATACAGTGTGTTATGACTTTTAAATACGAAGACTTCTCACATTCGTTGTGTTTAAACTCTGTACTCCCATTGAGGTAATAAAATAACTCTTCCAGTTGAAGCTTGAATGAGATTGCCCTTCCCAACACCGAATTTCCCTGGTTACGACACGAAACAACCAGGTTTTGTGGAGGCTACTCGAGTAGCAGCTAACCCCGATCACTGTGTCCATGAAGACACCGAAGTCTTGCCACGACTAGCTGTTGCCCCCGGAGTTAGCAGACCGTCAAATCCAGCATTTCTCCTCGCTCCGTGGCCGGCCAGGTCTGTCGGAACAGGGATTGAGCTCTGGGGATCTCATATGATTTATCCGGACGCTATGGAAATGATTAGGTTGTGCCTGGCATGTTTCAAGCCGTGTCAAGATCTTAAGGACGTGAACACAACGGCTCCCCCTGTGACTATTAGTCGCCGCATTACGTCCCGGCAACGACCGTCAGCGGAAGGCCGCCTCGGTCCCCCGAGATGTTACGGAGGGAGTGATGCGGGCGAATGGGTGTTGGGGGACGAAACTGGAGGAAAAAAGTGTAGGATGAGAATATTGGCTGCTTTATGCGGATGTGTTCCACTCATATTGATTTAGTATTGTCGGTGTTGGGATGGACGTGGGACGGGACGGTCTTGCCCTGGTCACTGAGCACGTGACTGAGCACGTGTGGCTAACGGTGGTCCGAGCAGACAGGGTGTGGTCTAGACTTGAGGGACACCCTGACTGCCTTCTACACCATGGTCAACTCTCTTCACATGTGCACACGCGCATGCAACACGTATAAAAATAAATGTTAGAAGGAGCTCTTTTTAACGAATTAAAAAAGATAAATTATAAAATATACAGCTGCCTACAAAAACAAAAAAACAAAACAATAAAACAACAACAAAAACAACAGCACACACAGACCTAAAATAGAGGGATGAAGGAAAGAAACAACAACAAAAACACCCCCCCCCAAAAAAAATAAAAAAAATAAAAAACTGACACTGTGCAAGTGTATTTACAAATGTTGATTCTATCAACAAATAGTAAATACTTTGCATATTCATATGCACTTTTATTGCACACACGTTCGCTGTCTCCCAGACAGAGAGACAAACGGATGGATAGAGAGGGGAAATTTGCGTTTAACGCCAAACCACCCCAGAAAACAGATGCCACATGCAGAGAAAGAACAGTGTGCCCGAGACGAGAGCTGAACCTAGGACAGCCAACCCTCACTGTGATTGTGACAGGCGCTAACCGTTGCGCCACCAGACAGCCAGGATTGAAACGAGACGGAAATGAATGGTTAATTTACACAGCCTTCAGTCTGCAGAGATTGACAATAGTCTAACCAAGAGAAAAGAACAAGAGGACAAGTTGTCTTTCGGCACAAGGAATAAAAAATAATTCTAGGACATCGGAAAAGGCCGCTACATGCGACACCACCCCTCAAGGACCTCGAGTGTTTCAATGCCAAGACTTCTGCAAACATTTTTTTTCATATACTTACAGCTCTCGGACAGTCACACGTCTACAAAGAAAGGTTATTTTTCTATTTTTACTGTTTACCCCGCCTTCCAGTCCACTTATAAAATTACTTGTATGAGAATTTCAGAGGCGACGTTGGTAGAGTGGACAATGCAAGGGAAGCAACTGCTGCAACCAAGTTTAGTAGTTATAAATGGCAGAGTTTGTTCCCCTAGAATTTTTGCTGTCATTTAAAACAAAAGGAAGAAATCAAGAAAGAAATGGGGGCACAGATAACGCGGAACACCATTGTTATACTTTAAGTTTATTTACGAACGTATTGGTGCTTTGACCTGAAAAAGCTATTGACACTGACAGACCCAGAAACATTGTCTAAACACAAGCATTTGAAACAAAATGAATAAAACATCATTAGAAATGCTGAGTTGTGGTTCTCCAAATCAGTTTCATAAACATATTTTTAATATTCTGATTTCAGCAACTGATATATTTAAATATAGAAACTCAAAGATGTATGTTCCCGCAGTCTGAGAGTGCAGGGTATATAGTATACCCAGGGATGGGGAGTAGCTGTAGCCTAGCTACAGCTACAGTAGCCGGCTACAAATTTTGTAGCTTGTAGCTTAGCCGGCTACAAATTAGAAAAAAGTAGCTTGTAGCCGTAGCTACATTTTAGAAAGTAGCTGTAGCTTGGCTACATGTTGGCTACTTTCACGACTGTAGCACTCTAGTAGTGTACAAAGTATAATTTCTTTGGGTTGTAGATTTGCATCTATATTCCAGAATGTTCAGCACGGCAGCAATGTAAAAGATAGAATGTCTTTGTGCGAGGGAGGAAATGATCTTCAACAATGTAGCGATGTTCACAGTAAAATGTCTTGTGCGAGGGAGGAAATGATGTTCAACAATGTAGCAATGTTCAAAGTAAAAATGTCTTGTGCGAGGGAGGAAATGATGTTCAACAATGTAGCAATGTTCACAGTAAAATGTCTTGTGCGAGGGCGGAAATGATGTTCAACAATGTAGCAATGTTCACAGTAAAATGTCTTTGCGCGAGGGAGGAAATGATGTTCAACAATGTAGCGATGTTCAAAAATGTCTTTATTGCGACGAAATAGAATGTCTGTGCTAGAATGTTCGAGGGGAGGGATAATAAATAGCAGGGCTGACAGTGGCGTGGGACCTCTTTGTGAATTGGAGAGAGAGAGAAGTTAGGCCAGCTGCTGAGAAAAAGATACTGAATTAAAGAAAACTTCAGTGTGGAATTCAATCTCTGCGTTATTTCTGGTACGACAGCCACTCTACGTAGCCATTTGACGTGTTGGTTACACGACCATTCGTCGACAGCGTGTCAGCAAGACGACGACAGCCACTGCTCTCACTGCTCGGTGTCTCGCACGCTCAGTAACCGGAAGTACCGGGTCGTCCATGTGGCGGGAGCGATTTGAAAAACGAAGATGGACGTACCCATCAATTTCCAGCCTTATTTGAAATTTTTTACATTTTGCGAAGCCACAAAATGTGGGTATAGTTTCAAATGCAAGAATTGTTGAGAGATTATTCAGTCTGGCAGGACTTATCATGACAAAGCTGCGCACTAGGGTGAAAGACAGCAACTTCGAGGCCAAAGTTCTGGTCAAATTCAATTCCATGAAGGACTAAAAGAATGTAGATTTGTTTTAAGGTTACCGGTACACTCCAAAAATTAAAATCCATATTTTAAATATCTTTAAGGGTTTTTAAATACAGTCAAATCTCGCTACTATGCCACCTACCGGGACCGAGCAAAAGTGGCATAGTAGCGAGAGTGGCATAATACGGAGGGTTCGTAAAAACGGCTTTATTTGCTCAAGTTACCCGTCAGTCCAAAGCTCTCAAGAATAGTCGGCTGGCGCTAGCTGTCTCCTCTCATTCTCCCCCTCACCTCTTCATCCTCCACCCCTCCCAACCACATCTGCACACCTGCATCCTGTCGCTAGTCAACTCCCTCCCGCTCTCCCTCTGTCACGTGACTGTCACCCGGCTAGCGACCTACCCCCATCGCCACCCTCCACCCTCCCTGTGTGCGTGCTAGGTTCCATCCACCTAACTGCAATGTCCCACACTACCATAGAGTATAATAATCGAGCACTGCGCGGAATTTCACAACTTGTGTCTTTTAACAATCACACAAAAGTGGCATAGTAGCGAGAGTAGGGGTGGCATAGTAAATTTTTTTTTACATTGAATTTATAGTCGGGACCGAGCAAAAGTGGCATAATACCGAGAGTGGCATAGTAGCGGGGTGGCATAGTAGCGAGATTTGACTGTATAGAGTAACAAAATAACATAAATACAGTTAGTCCTCGGGTTACGACGGTCTCGAGTTACGTCGTTTCGTGGTTACGACACTCATTCCCACTTACAGCGACAGTGATAACAAAGCAACGTAGTGGGCTTATTATTGAGATGGACAGATTATTGGCGCTTTGGTTGGAAGACCAAAATCAACGCCGTATCCCTGTGAGTTTTATGGTTATTCAGGAGAAGGCTAGGCAGAGACGTTATATATATATAGGGTATAACGTCTATGGGCTAGGTGACTGTTTGAGGCGTTGAAAAGAGAAAAAGGGGGAAGGAAGTGAAAGTGAAGAATTTGTGGCGAGTAGGGGTTGGTTTATGAGGTTTAAGGATCGTGCCAACTTCCATAACATTAAAGTGCAAGGTGAAGCTGCCAGTGTTGATGAGAAAGCAGCAACTGAGTTTCCT
>SRHC01003377.1:692785-743013 GCA_004794325.1 Pomacea maculata | reverse complement strand
ATCTGCTTGCCTAAATTAGATTAAGCAGTGTTTTACTTATATTCCATGCAAACTCATTTATTTCAATGGTCTGTTGTTCATTGTCACAGTATTGATAAGAGGTTGACATTTTTCATCACCACATAACCTAACTTATTGAAAATTCCACCAGGTACCTGATACTTCAGCATCTGTTTAGTTTTCATTTCTAAGTAATAGGGAACAAATAGTTACAGAAAACAAATGTTTATCGGAAAACTTATATAATTTCTTTTGTCACTAAAACAGGATGAGGAAAAAGATCCAGAAATGTTTAATATAATCGTAAAATACGTGTACTTATTGTGTGAAAAAGGCCGGGGGAGGAAGGGGGCAAGGAATGAATGAAAGCATTTATGGATTCACTAAATAAAATTGTCGGTATATCGCAGTTCTCCGTTTCATTATTATAATAAAAACTTTGTAAAGCAAGTAATAGTGTTTTGTGTGTATGTTTGATGTTTGTGTATGTTGCTACAGCCAGCTGGGTACAGCTAACTTGTTATAGCATCACGCTTTTAAAAGTAGCCAAAAGAAGCTGACTACATTTTAAAAGTAGCCCAAAGTAGCTGGCTACTTTTTGGAAAATTGTAGCTGTAGTGTAGCCGGCTACATTTTGAAAAAAGTAGCTGTAGCCTAGCCGGCTACAAATTAAAAGTAGCTTGCCCATCCCTGAGTATACCACAAACAAGGCGAACATTGTGGAAACTCATATAGAAACTCATGAAGCTTAAAGTTGATGCGTTAGGGTGAAGCGGAATCCGAAAAACAAACAAACAAACAAAAAAAAACAACAACAACCAACAAACAAAAAGAGGAAGTCTTGTATTTACACCTTTTGTCTACTTCCCCAATAAAAGTTGGATTGCAAATGTCCAGGCACGCGCGCGCGCGCACACACACACACGGAGGGTTGTGCCAGAGCTTACATTTATCAGTCAGTGTGCCTTAAATATGCACAAAGCATAAAAGCTGATAACCATCTGTGGCCAGAGTTTATTCACTTCAGAGCGTTCCTCTGCATTGGAACCATCGTTGTCGTCGATGTTATTTAGCAAGATATATTGACAACACAGCCCACAGAAGCAACTGTCACGTACAAATCCCCACAATAATACCAATACTTTCAGTAAGTAGTAACAAATGAATACTGCTCTCGAGTAAACTGCTGAAAATGGAATAAAAAGGAAAAAAATTCTATTTCGTAATTTTCACAAGCCTTATAGCCACGAGGGCTTTTCAAAACTAAAGCACCTCATTAAAAATATTCTAGTCTCCTGTTTTTTTGTTAAATATTCATGTCACTCGTTATGTTGCATTTGTTGGTTCTTGCGTTCAGCTGTCGACATCACAGTGAAGACCGACATCAAAATAATTCCAGGTTTTTGTAGTTGCATACTTTTAGCAGAACACAAAAAGCAATTCAAACCCCACAAAGTTTTTGAAAGAATATGCTGGAATACTCCAATATTATGCATTGTGTTGACCTATCCATTTTTACAATTTGACTAATCAATGGCGACACAATGGAACCAAACAAACTTTTAGGTGAATAACCTTGCAGAAGAACTTGGGACCTAAACTGTTTCTTCTTGCCAACAATTAACAACAGGATTGACAGCACCTGGAGTGTGTTAACATCTAATTCCGATGTTGTGTATATTCACTGTCTCCGAGTGGTTAAACATCCAACAAACAAATAGTAGACGACCGAAATAGTAAAAATAACACTTATATTTAGTCTTTCAGCAATGTGGTTGACTTCTTGATAAAAGAAGAGAGATTTTTTCAAATTTCACAAAGTTTAAAAATAAAACCAACAAAGTTCTTCGGATAAAAGTTCCTCAACGGTCATTATCCGGGTCCCGAAGACACTGCTAGAGTCACAAGGCAAACAGTCAACCATCTTCCTGCCCTCACTCCTGGCTGCAGCCGGCGAAAATCAGAGCGTCGGCAAAACAATCAGGAGAAATCTGATTTCGTTTTTGTGAGGCACGTGTTGGTGGCACCCTATCCTATCGTCAAGTCACGAGAAAGCACGAGGCTTGTCCGATCTCTGACGACATTACAGCGAGTGTCTCCACCCCCGAGTTATTCTGACGTCATCGCGCGCAATGCACGGACTGGCATGACCTCAGCTGGAGCTGGAGGAGAAAAGGTCAGCAACAAGCGGCAGCACCTGTGTGAGTACGGTGCAGTGGTTGACCCTCTGGTAATGTTGCGTCTTCAGCTGTGGCCATTGTATCTGCAAAGACAACTCTGCATTAATGAGTCCGATTCGTGAAGGTTCAATTCAAATCTATCGAAATGAATGCATTCTATAATTATCAAATGAACTTTTAGTTAGAGAAAAGTATAAAAGAAAGTCCCTCAGAAAGCCAGACAAGAAGCATCTCATTAGAGAGGAGGATGTTACCAGAGGAAGTCACTCACGTGTTCATGTCGGAACCTCGTCTCCGCGCCACCTGCAGGTAGTCGAGCAGCTTCTGCTCCACCTTCAGCAGCTCCTTGTGGATTTGTTGGTCACGTCCGGTATCTTGGGCACTCAGCTCCGCCCGGTACCGTCGCACCCCCTCCATGACTCGGAACAGGTTCTCCTCCGTCGCGTCCTGCGGTCACAACCAGGCAATCCTTACTTTAGTACGTGCATGTGTGTGTGTGTCTGCGCGCGTGTTTGTGCATTCATAAGGACTATAGGGGAGTTATATACATCGTTTTATTATATAGATGGTCATGCTATATCTCCTTCTCACTCACACAGAATTACATTGGTGATCACGTGACTGTCACATGGCAAACACATCAATAAGCGCGCCGTGACTGTACCCTGAATGCTACTCACCCTTGGAGTCTTGATCTCGAGGTGAATAAGGAGTGAGGTCATATCTAGTGTCTCGCTAAACTTGTTCCTCAACGGCACACTGCGGTAACCTTAGCAATTAAAAAAAAAAAAAAAAAAAAAAGCTGATTCATGGTTAAGAATCGAGGCTGATAGACGGGTGGAAGAACGGACGGTTGAAGATTTATTTTAGGCCCTTTTCAATAGGAATCCAAACAATATACAGTACAATATGAAACAATGAAATCGAACATACATCATAAGCTACACAAACAGTATAATGAATTAAATGATCAACTGTTAGTTAAATTTCGCACTTCGAATGTCTCATAGATGTAGTTTGCTATATTATTTACTCTATACTTGCTAGTATTTGCTAATAGCACGGATAAACGGAAAGCAGATGAATATTGGTCAAAAGTTTTACGTATACATTTATTTGTTAATACACTGTAAACAAAAGTGGTTTAAGATGACGATGAAGAAAAAGCAGCAGCAAAACATCCAAGCTGAAGGCCCTCCTGCCTCACCTTGTCGTAGTCCGCTGACCGGGAAGGTTGCCTGGGCGATGGAAGCCTTGTTGTCGTTGACCTCAGTCAGGATCTCAAAGCGGAGGAAGGCCAGCTCCGGGCAGGACACATCAAACTTGGTTGGTTCCTCATTCCACACAGGATTCAGGCCGTTGTCCTCTGGAAGAAATATTCCTCTTTCATGAGTTTTCTCAGGTCTTTATCGAATGAAATAGTGTGTGTGTGTGCGCGCGCGCGTGTGTGCGTGTGTGGATGTATGCCTTCGATACCAGTACAACAATGTAAATAGCATCATCATGTTTACATTAGAAGTGACACACCCACCATCTACAGCCTTGGTTCTTGACTTTCGATTGTCCAGCGGCAAGCCTATGATCTCAACTACCACAAAGGGGCGGATAACTCCCAGGTTCCGACCGGAAGAACACAAGTTACGGGCGGCAAGCACCTGCAATGACAGAAATGCTGCCTGTAGCTGGCACAAAGACATTCATATGACCGTTGAAATGTCATTCTGACAAGGCTTTGTGAAGTGACTTTTTGACCTGACGTTTCATGAGAATTTGTTGACTATGCTCGCAAATCATTGGGAAAACTCCGCCGGCCATTGTTACCCACCGTCACTGTCAGGTAGATGGGTTCTGACGGCACTTTCAAGTTCATGACATCGGAAATGGAATTCTTTGGATTTCGTAGAAAAGATGGTTTGAGAATGTAACCACTCCTGTAACAGCCACAGAAACACAGCGTGAAAGACTGGGTTGTTGTGACATGACAGTGTCAGTAAACATGACGACAGCTGTGACATGACAGTGTCAGTAAACATGACGACAATTGTGGAATGGTAGTGTCAGTAAATTCATGACAAATAATATGACAATAATCATTGAATGGAAGTTTCAGTATACATTGCATTAGACAGTGTCGGTAAACAAGATCACAGTTGTAACATGACAGAGTCGGTAAACAAGACGACAGTTGTGGAAGGATGGGTTCAGTAACCATCACGTGTCAGTCATACAGTTGTAGGCTGACCCAGCGAGGGACCGTGTACAGGTGTGTGTGCTCACCTGCCGTTTGTGAGGAAGCGGGCCTGGTTGATCTGCATGGGGCAGTCAGGTGTCTGGTAGTTCAGCGCCACCATCTGGATGCCAAGCACCCACATCGCCGTCGGATCGAAGTTATTCGAGGTGATACGGGTGGCCTTGGGGTACACCCTCAGCATCTGATGACGAGAGGCTCTGGAGAGATCGGAGTAGATTCTCATTATCAGTACATGTGTTCCATTATCATGAGTACACGTGTTCTATTATTATGAGTGCATATGTTCTATTATTTTGAGTACATGCACTCTATTGTCACAAGTAAACACGCTCTTTTTCAATCAACATTTCCAGTATGGTGCCTCCTCTCCAACAGCCACCGCCGTGGTCTGAAGAGCATGACGGGGTAGCCTGTATACCAGGGGTAGCCAACCTACGCCTCAAGCGGCCTGCTCATTTTAGCCAGACACACCATAATTTCATTTTTAACATCATCATTCTGGCAACATGTTCTCATGTTCTGGCCCACGAGAGTTTATATCATGTCCAGTGCGGCCCTCGGGCAATAAAAGGTCGGGCACCATTGCTATCTACCCTGGCAAACATGACACCCAGCCACTAAGGGGCGCCACGAGGGGAAAATTTTCTCTCTCTTTAGCTATAAAACACATTTTATACTTACAGAATTCATTCTATAACAACACAAATAATTCCATACATATAGAATTGAATTGTATCAATATAGAATGCATTATATACGTATAGAAGAGTTGTATAAGTATAAAATGCAGTTTACAGCTAGAGAGAAAATTCGAGAAAATTGGCGTCAAATAAGCAACTGCCACTGTAGTGTAGTATACCGCCTGCTATACATGTACATAGTGTACAAAATACACTCTGTTCCAAAGTGAAAATACTTTTTATTTTAGTCCATGAACATGAGACACTGTACTCCGCAAACAACTGATACAATCCCGCTTAAAATCACAACAGCTTATGACTGAATGATACCAACAACTGGTAGACTACACACGAGGTTTACATCACATAAACTGACTGATGGTTTTTATAACTATAAGTGTTTTGCTCTTCTATTTTATTGTACTAACAATTCCGAATGGTTTTGGTACTAACAGTGCGGAATGTACAGGTCCGACACTTCACTGTGCTGTTACCTTAGCAACGCTCCCTCCACCACAGAGTTGACTTTGTCCTCACTGAGTGATGACACGTGGTAGTATCGTCTGGTGCCTGGGATCAAACAACAACTAAACTAAACTTGGCGATGAGTCAGGAAAACAACTACATGCTACAAACAGGAGTTAGTATGAGAAATAACACTCAGTGTAAGTAATAACTAAGTGCGAGCAACAACACTGTGAGCGATAAGTAAGTGTAACAACACCGAGTGAGTAATCGAGTGTGTGAGTGTGTGGAGGGCGAGTACTCACTATTTGGATCAAAGGACGTTGACTGGAAGTAAACAATCAAGTCAGACAACTCCTTGGCTCGCTTCTGAGTCTTTTCCTGGCGCTCCCTCTCTGTTTGCTGCACACACAAGTCTCTGTCATGCTTTTGTCTCATTCCAATCGTTGATTCTTTTTATACCTCTTTCCTTTTTCCATCTTTCCTCATCCTTTTTTCTTTCTGCCTCTACTTCCTTCTTTGTATTCTGTTTTTCTTTCGTTCTTCCTTCTGTTCATATTTTCTTATTTTTCTCCATTCACTTCTCTCCATCTTCTATTAATGGATGAATGAAGCTTATCCGATATGCTAATAGTACCACAAAACACTACAAAACTACTGAAAGCGTTTGTATGCCTGCTGTCGACAACAGAAATGTTGTGGTACGAAAGTCATTTCCCATGTGAAAGGTCATAACCCAAGCCAAGTGACGTCAGCATTGTACAACCTACGTACCAGGACTCCAGCTCGGGCGATGCCTTCTCTGATGGCTTCTACCCATTCCTCCAGCTGCAGCAGGGAATTGCACCCCACCACCAGGGGGGTCTTGTACCCGGGTGCATGTATGTGGAAGGCAAACTTCTGTATGTCCTTCTGGTTGTAGGGACCGGCATCTGTGAGACACGCACACACGCGGATCAAGGTGAGAAACTCCAGAGAGAATGAATTGCAGGTGTCTATCAAGGGAGATGATCACTTTCCCCAGGCAGACGGGCAAATCTCTTCTGTCTGTACGTATTGTTCTGTTTCTGTTCATACTAATCATTGCTGTTAGTTTATACCGATTTCTTGCTATGGCAAACCCAGTGGATATGCTAAACCCTGTTGTTGATTTATACCGTTCGTCACTATGGGTTTATCTACCTGTCGTCAGGTCACACAGGTTACTGGTGTCAGTACTTACCAACGTAGAGGGACTCGAAGGCGAGTGTGTCATCCATGACCATTTGTTGAGTCTCACTTTCATCCGTTTCGGGAATGATCTGTCACACAAACACACTTCTGTCTGCAATCAGTGTGACAGGGGCGACAGAAGGACTCGAAGAAGGTTTAAAGAAAAAGAGAAGTTGGGGAGGTGATGGTGGTGGATGTCACAGAGAGACTATTAAGGAGGGAAGCACTCACCTGCACATAGTTGGCCGGAAAATACTTTTGCTTCTGGTCACCGTAGTCACCCCGCCACCTGTCAAATAAAGTTCACCCGTGTTTTACCCACTCTGTCCTGTAACACGAGGTTTGCACTACAACTACAGGGTCAGCATTTCCCACAATCCTCAAGTGACGCTGTTAGCAAATAGTTCTTACTATCAAACATCTTCAATCAATGTGGGAGAAAATTTAAGTAAATATTCACACACACAAACACACACACACAGAGTGATATGCCTTACCAGGGTTTGTCTTCCTCTCGGACGTTGGTGATGGTCGCTCCGCGAGTAAAAGACAGTTGCTCCGAGTCCTGCCCCATGAAATCGTACAGAGCGCGCACACTCATCTGTACACACACATACACACATATATGTCGGCAGTTAGACACCACACTATATACATGCACGTACGCTCACTTCACATGCATGAAAAAGCAAGCACACTATATAAATATTCAGACCTACACGCACACAACACACACTACTCACACATCCACACGCGAAAGCAAGCTACCCGCAGGACACTACAGCTGTAACAGACCCTGTGTGTAAACCTCCGAGGTCACATACCCGCCTCTCGCATCTCAGGTCAGAGGGGTCGCAGTACAGGAGTCCCCCATACAACTCGCACTCCTCGTCCTGTTCAACAGCGAGGTTAAAGGTCAACACTTTCTGCATCAGTCCTCGGCTCCATCGTTTATTCAAATTAACAGATTATACAGCAACACATTATAAACAAAGCATACAGCAATACAAACAGACTAACCCATTACATAGCAACACATTGTACAGTAACCTTAAAGTGCTGGAGTTGTGTTCCCTGCCTTAGCCTTATAACTAAAGTTCTCTCCCTGTCCTCGTGACCAGGAGCTTCACTTACCACGTTGGCCACAGCGATTTCCTCAGTAGCCGCCACGGTCAGCTTCGTCTTGCGATACAATGGTCGCCGGCGGAAGTAGTCGACCATCTTCTGCAGGGACAGGAAGCGGTAGGTGCCGCACACGTAGGCCTTGCCCCGCTTGTAGATCTGGAAGTGGCTTATCTTCTTCCTACGCCTGCGCACAGAGCAAACCGGGGCCACGTCTACAGTCCGCACTATAGGGCCAAGTGTGTTCACATGAATACCAAGACACTACAAACGAATGAGTGAACAACAGGCCAGTCAACCAATCAAAGAAAACACATTAAAAAATATTTATGGCGTAAATAAGCCAAAAGATCAAGAACTTCGTGTGACATTTAACCCGGAAAAGATTGAGTCATATGAGACAGAGAGAGCTTCGTGAGTAGTGATGTTCATAACACAAAAGTAAGAAAAAGACTATGAAAGAAGCATCAGAAGGTCAGACTAAATACAACAATGGGAACTAATGAGGTTTGAAATTGATTCGTTAAAAGTTACGAGTTGGGAGGACCGGCCGGCCGACGTACCTAAAGGAGAGAGAGAGGCTGCCTGGCTCCGAGCTGCTCCTCACCAGGAAGGCCCCTTCATCAGGAATGCGGAGCAGAAGTCTTTCGGCTTGGAACCGACTCATGTCCGGACGATACCAACTGTGAAGATGAGAAAGTTTTGTTTACATTCGCATCGCAGAGTATGAACTAGTTTCACCTGTCTCTAGTCTCCTACGGTTTTACCTATACATGTGATCTGTCCTTTAGTCTGGCTGCAAAAATACTTTACTTATGGTTGTAGTCGGACACACTTGCACACAAATCACTTAAACTAGTTTTGGTCCGACAAGTGTCAGAAAAATATAAAATTGCTTATGGTCGTTGTAGTCTGGTCAGAGGGTCTTGGGTAGTTGACTGTTGACAGGGTGGGCTGATTACAAAGCCCCTGACTCTGACGAGGTGAGTGATTATGAGGACTACGACTACGAGGGGAATATCATCATATATCATCATTACGACAGGTGTGCCGGATACTTGCTCAGCGTTGATGCGCTCGAATGGTTTGCACACGGGTTTGTCCAGGTACAGGTGTCGGTGCACGTCGGCGATGTACAGACGGTGAGTGCGGAAGTAGCGGACGAGCTCGGTGATGGTCGGGTACCACACCTCGTTGCCGAAGGTGTACAGGGTGCGACCCTCCTCCTCTCGGGTCTTTACTCGCACATGCTTCAGCTCCCCCTCCCAGCTTCAACACAGATTCAAAATTTTATTGTAAGTAAAACAGATGCTGAGTTTGTAAACAGATGTTTTTTTTTTAAATAAGGCGAATTCTTGCCAAACACGAGACTCGAAACATCCACATGGAAGTCATATAAAATATTATCAGCCCATGATAATATTTGACAGTAGATGACCAGTTAAGACCCTTCTTGAAATCTTGATTAAGAATGGGAAACTCTGGGGGCCCTTCAGGACTAAAACATTCTGAAGATATTTTGTAGTTCGACACACCTTACACTTCATTTCTCAATAAGACTGTCACCTACACATGCAGAACCTTTTTTAAAGATTACTGGATGGAAAACACTTTTCCAACATAACAACAACATCAGGGGCAGACAACTGCATGGAGGGAGTGAACTGAGATGAATGCAGGGTTCAGTGGCAGACGACACTGGCAACTCTGTTGACTGCAGACAGACAGACAAACTCACATGAATGAAAGGACGTAGCTGTCTCCTCGCTCGCTGAGCCTGACGAGAAAGGCGCCATCTTGCGGCGCCTGTGATCCCACTTCCGGCTCCTTCAGTAACCTCTTGACCTCGCGGCGTGCAATCATTCCGTAATACCACGGCTGATACTTCAGGTCGTCTTCATCCTCGTCACTGTCGTACTCCTGATATACACACACAAACAGATTGATGGATGGTCCAGTGATGAATACAATAAATGAATCGGAAAACGGTTTGCGGCGTTAAGGTCATAGGTCACCAAGCCTCCGTTGACTGTTAAACATGTTAGGACTAGTAACAAGCACAAAACACGAAACAGTGATGATCTTGTATGACAGACACTCGTGGTCTAACCTCTTACCTCAGTTGTTGGTAGTCTGAACACATGACCCCTAGTCTGCAGGTACTCACATCGAAATACTCCTCGTAATCGATGTCTTCCAGCGCTTCATCCTCATCCTCCTCGTCGTCGTCGTCAGCTGTTTTGTCTCTCGTGAAGAACAGCGTTGTGTCGGTCAGGCCGAAGGTGTGCTGCTCCCAGGTCTGCAGACAATGTCACTCTTCATGTTTTCTGCCAACTGTTTCCTAACTGGTCCCCGTGTTCTAAAGATCGCTCCCCAACTATTTCCCGTCGTTGTACATTTTAATGTTCATTAAACTGTAATTCACGTGTAAACATAATTTCACGAAACTAGTGAACACCGACGAGTACAATATCAAGTGCGTTTTATTGCAAATTTACCTGTATATTTAGTTTCATTCAATTTTTTTGTTTGTGTTATTTATTTTCGTGAGATATTATCCCGAAAGAAGACATGACTAGTACTCTCGAAAGAACAATGAGCAATGAAGTAACAGTGAACAAACGGTGCTAGGAGTGAACAAGCAGCTGTAAGAACAGGTTACAATGCTGAGAGAGACTACCTACACCAGTCTGTGGGTTTTTCAGGAGCAGCGAGGCATTTTTACCCGCCTGTCTTCCACCTGAAAAGGTAAACAGTGATTACAGTAATTAGGACAGGCAACCACACGAAACCAACATCATGAGAATTGAATACTCTAAAGGTCACAGAGCTAAACTACATCGTCAGCAATCACGACCTCGAGATGGTGGCTCACCTGCGTGTCCTACAAAGTCTATAACCAAACAGATACAAACCTACACAACTTTTTATTAATTATTTTTAGGGTTAAAGAGATGAGGCGTGGGAGTGAATGGTCTAAAGGAGAGGACAATGAGTGTATGAAAATCTTTCAAGCTGATTCTGTAGTGATGAGGACTTCCTGTTGCACGCTACTAACCAAGATTATCTCCCTTCATATTGTGTCCTGTGGGTCTCAGCAGGTGAGTCGGTGGCACATTAAAAAAAGACTTAAAACCCCGCTGATTGTTACATTTCTGTTATTCAAAACAAATAAACTTTGGCGAGTCAACAGGTAAAGTTCTACTTACTGGATCCGTCTTCACCTTCTGCAGCACAGCTGTCTGTTCGCAGCTTTCTGTCCTGGAACAGAAAGACAACTCTAGGAAACAAAGGATAAAATAGATCATCATGAAAGAAAAAGACAGATAACAAGCGGAAAATGATTTTTAAAAGTTGACACCACATGTTTTACCTTTCCAGCTGAACAAGAAAAGGTTAAACTGTTTTTGTCTCGATCTAGTAGCAAGAAAAGTTGGGTTTCAGAATTCATTGTTGTTCTTTTGTACTGATCATGTTGTTGGCGTGTATTTTTAATTATCTCAGGCCATCTGTTCTGTTCTTTCATGTCTCTCTTAGTTTCGTATTCTACCTACAGTTGTGTTGCTGCTACTGTCCCCACCCACTGGTTGTTTGTTTTCCTGTCATCTCAAATCCTCTTGCTGTTTGGCCCTGACTTTGTGGGGTTCACCTCCTTCAGAGTCCTGATCCCTCTATTACACGCTTGCAGCCAGGTGTCATTCATATTTTCATTAAAATTATTATTTATAGGTAAATAAAATGATGGAAAAATCCATAAAATAACTGCATATTAAAGAAATATTAAACTAATGTAAGACAAGTGCTGGTCAATACCTTGATGATAATTTTTCGCTTCAGTTGTTCCGGTGAGGGCATCACTGATTCGTTCTGGTCCATTGGTTCCGTCAGGAGCTCATCTGAACGTCAACAGCAATCGAAAGTAAAAAGGAATAAAGTGAACATTTAAATGCGCACACTAGTAAGGAATGTAAATTAAATATTGGTATCTAGGTTTCATCAGATTCCTCAGACTATCAAGCAGATGTCCCACAAAATAATGCATAAACACCGAATCAACTCTTCCATGAGCAGCACTTCCTCTCCCTACAGTGAACGCACGCACACACAAACACACACACCCACACATATTAAGGTATGGACTTTAAAATATAAATTGTGATGGGATGACAACTGTCTACCTGTCGGTACACCTCGCAACCACACTATTCTTTCAACATTCTTCTTTGCCTCAGCTGTCCTTTCCTCACTTTAAAACTTTTCTCACGAGTGCCGCCCTGTTATTTATCTGTTTACTTGTCTGACTACAGAGGGCGAGAGGAGGAAGTTGCTGTGGTGTAGACACGAGGAGACAACTAACCTCCAAACACATCTTTCATCATACGCGCCATCAACCGTTGTTGCCCCAGGCTCAGGTGATTCTCCAGCGACAGGATGATGGGATACCTGCCAGGTGCACACACACAAAGATCTGTTATAGGAGTAGACTAGTTAGACAGACAGTGAAAATATTATTGTACCCACATTTAAAGGCATCGTAGGTTAACAATACAAAAGGTTCTAGCTTATCGAGAGAACTGCAATGATTTGAGTGGATAGTTCTAGAATAAAAGGGAGTAATTTTACGGTTGGTTACGGTTGAGATAATAGGAAAGAATAAACAAAGAGACATAAGGACTTCTCTCAAGTTCTGTAAGCAGGCAAATAAGGAAAATAAAGTTTCTTTAATGTGGGACACATCGAGTTGTAGTCCCGGGGGCGTCCGGTAGTGCAGCGGTTAAACACTCGCTAGTCACCACTGAAGTCAGCGGCTCAGGGTTCAGATCTCGTCTCGGGACACCGTATGTGACATATGTTCGCAGGACTGGGCGTCGTAGGTTTTCTCCGGGTACTCCGGTTTCCTCCATCCCCCACCCCATAGTGCGAAATCACCTCAGAGTGGAAGCACTTTCCCACTTAACAAGCCAACCACAGTTGTAGCCCTTGACGGAGCGGGAGGTGTTCCTCGAGGCCGAGCACATCCTGCTTAATACATTAAAACCTCATTTGGATTTTTTTTAAAGTGTCGTGTTTAGCTCATTACCAGAAATATATTGCCCAGTTATCAACAAATAATCTCATCCGCAACAAGTAGGCCATCAAACATCAACATTCACACGAACACAACTGTTTCACTTCACACTGACTGTGACTAACACTCATGCGGACGTTGCTCTAGTTCGGTGAACAGTTTCACCAAAACTAATTGTCACACGAGCTCTTAAGCTGAAACTTATAATAAAACTTCCTACACACATGACAGTTCACAGGTCCCACTGGGAAATGATATTATCGGGCGACCATCATCTTTTTCTTGCTGAATAATGCTTGCATGAAGCGACCTCTGTCGCTAAAATACTGCTACATACTGAATTAAAGGCCAGTAACACCATGTAATGCTTGGATGACTTTTTTTTTAAATTATTGAACAAAAGAAAACAGAAATTGGGTCATAGTGATTTTTAAGGCTCAGCGAGCTACACAGACAGTGACTGGAGGCGTTGCTAGGAGACGTTAATCATTCTACTACACATCAAAGTTGTTAACTTTCACTTTTTTGAGATATGAGAAAATACTAACTCCTAGTGAAAGTAACCTAGAAATGTGAACAGGATTTGGTGCTCAGGTGTGTGAGCCCCAGACATGGCGGGTTGTGGGGTCAGGGGTGGGGGTCGTTTCCCTTTCGTCAGTTGAAGCAGAAGCTGCGGGGCGAGGGGTCACGTGTCAAGGAAGCTTCTCACGTAGCAGGCAGGGAAAATGGTGGCACACTTCCCGCTGTAGTGCAGCCGGTAGAGCAGATAAGATCACTCTTTTTTATTCTACGCTAAAAATCCATTGCTAGCCATAGCTTAGCAAAAACACTTCTGTAATTTAAAGTGCACACCGATACCAACACCTCGGCTCACTGGGTTCGCATCCTGAGTAGTTTCGTTCACAATAAAACATTTGAACCACGACGTACACTAACCGTCAATGGTAAGAACTGCCACTGAGTGCACCCGTTGTGTGCAAAATGGCCACAGGTTAGAGGAGAGGCCAGGTGAAGGACAAAGGTCAGAGGTAAAGCCAGTGAAACAGTTGTATGTAACAAAACTAAAGTCATGTACCGACAGGCTGTTTGAAATGGTTGAGCAAAGTTTGGCGGGTATGTGAGATTTTTGACAATTGCACGCGTGTTCTGCCACATCCTGCACCTGGCAGTCAGTCGACGTGGGTAGTGTGATAGTGACAGTGAAGTACGTGTGTTGTTGTTGTTACTCACTCGGAGGCAACCCAGGCATTCTCCTTGATCACCTTCAGCACCTCAGCGACCTTGATCTTGGAGGTGAGTGTGTACCCGTGGGTAATGATAGGCTGTCCATCGCTGCCATCCCAACAGTCCACTACACACAATGAAACACGTGACTGACACGATCCACTACAAACATGACATGACACACACGTGACATGCGCTCATTTCCATCCCAACAGTCCACTACAAACAACAGAACACGCGATGCTGCAACAACCTATTGTTTACAATAAAACACAAGAGACTGTCCAATGCATTTACTTTTCTGTTTCTTGGGTCTAGATGGGTTCAAGCCTATGGCAGAAAATTTAACTTTCTTGTGAACAAACTTTTTTGGAGAGTAATATTTTAACCAGAACAACAAGCTGGCAGGACAGACATGTCAGGTATTGACACAGGCGAGTAGTAAACAAGAGACAACAACTAGGACAGGAGACAGTGGGTCCGACTGTCGCGACTGTCAAGTGGTTTAGCTCGAGTGACCCTAGATGTCACTTGGTAATAAGGAACATTCACAACCATCAACTTGTAAGTAGTGAACAATGTGAACAACATTAGAAAGTTTCAAGAACTTAGCTACGAGAGTGGGTGAACCTATTTTATTTCATGCCGCATGTTGGGTGGTAAGGTTTTACTTATATACCCGCTTGTATACCTAGACATGCAGAGTTTTGAAAGACATCCTATTCTTCCTCATTATAATCTTATTTTATTATCATCATGATCATTATTATTGCTGTTGTTGATAATATATTTATAAAATTTATCCAATCAACTGCTAGATGTTTTCTTTAGGGAAACTAATGTAAAATTACTTATTCAAACATCTGCTGTTCAAATAATCATCGAGAGATAGTTTATGCCATGTTCACATTATAATCCCACATTGTATATTTTTTTCTACAGGTCTACCCCGAGTACCTGCCACCCCACACGTCATGCAGCATTTCAAGTGATTTTACTGTCAGTACTAACAGGTCCTAGCTCTGACCCTGTGACCTTTGCCCCACTTGGTATTAATGCGGAAGACAGCCAGAAATTTTTGTTGACCAATGATACCACAGCAGGTCTCATAAATTCACGAGGAGATAAGACGACCTCGCCCGTAAAACTGAATGTGACACTCGCTAGTCGAGGGCAGAGCTCTCAGGGAACACGATACATGCACTTGTCTGTCAAGTATGTCTTGGGCTTGCTGCACCCGACAGATACACTTACAGTGTACTACATCAACAACACTGAACTTACACTGCAGTACATTCACAAAAATAATCTTACATTCCAGCTCATGTAAATAACTACTTTCATTACAGTATATTTATGCAATAAAAGTTATATTCAAACATGTTACAAAATTAAACTTACAGTGCAGACCCTTCACAAGACTTACAATCCAGCATGTTTACAAAACTCACAGTCCAGCATGTTTACAAAACTCACAGTCCAGCATGTTTACAAAACTCACAGTTCAGCATGTTTACAAAACTCACAGTCCAGCATGTTTACAAAACAAACTTACATTCCAAACAGCGACAGCCGGCTCGCAGACAGCGGGCATACATCTCTTCAGAGGACTGTCCCTTCAGCTGGTTACCCACCAGGTACCTGTCAACACACACTGGGTTTAAACTTAAACACATCTATAATCACATGTCGAGCTAACAAAGTGCAGTTAAAACTTCTACAGTCACACTCTTGACATGAGAAAACCAACGCCTTGCTCTTGTCTTGTAAACATCTCACACTCCCTCCCTCTACCATCTGCTCTCCAACAAAATCCAAAAAGTAACAACAGTGGCTAAATGAAACACATCATATCATGGCCACTCAGTAATATGAAATTCTCCTATGATATGCTCCTATGTTCTAGATTCTAGAACAAGTAAGAAGTGGATGCAATTAAGGATGGAACTGCCAATGGCCAGACATCAGTCGCTACCCACATCAGTTCAAACAGGGTGGAATGTCTAGACCGAGTACCTCCACTCAATAAGTAAGTGGTGTAAGTGTCATGTCTAGATACTTTCATTCACACGTGTGACATGTCAAGTAAATAAGATAAACACTAGACAAGGTTAACACACAGCACCAGCCCCACTCACGTGTTGTGAGAAGATGCTATCCAGTAGTCGGTGAGAGGCAGGTTCATGTCCTGGTGCACCCGCTCAAAAGCAGGTTTCCACACGGAGTTGAAGGGCGAGAACAGGAAATCTTCAAACTGACGGACAGACAGGCGAACATCAAATTGTCAGACTGCGTCAAACTGACAGACACACAGACACACTCGTCATGTCCTCACTCACAGGGACAGACAGACAGACAGTCTTCATTGTCAGGTGATAGCCGGCACGCACCTACAAAAAATCTCACATGTAGAAAGCCAGATTTCATCTACATAATACATGTATAAATGGCAGACTTGCTTCATTAACAAATGAAGTCTCTCCACCCACCCACCCACTCCATCCACCCACACAAGCGCGCGCAATGAAGGAAGACCACGTGACATGATATCAGACAGACGACGATGTCAAGTGTCGATGTAGCAGTAGTTGAAAGAAATATCTTTCTGTTCATAGTGAACTACAAGTCAGATGTTCGTAATGAACATGTCGGACACTCACTTCTGTGACTGAGAGATTTAGAGAAGACGGAAATCTGTTTTCTTCCCCCATCAAGAACTTTTTCAGCAGCTCCTTTGCTTGTGCCTCATTGATTTCAGCCTCCTGGGAAATGAAAGATAAAGTGTTCAGTGTTGTCTGTACATCAGACTACTTCATTGCAATACGACTGTTTGCTGTACTTTACATGTGATTATTTACTTTGTATTCAGAAAACAATATTGTTGTGATGCTCTAGCACACGCTATTGTGGTTTGTGTTTACATCATAAATAACAATTTATTCAGGAGTTATTACAGGTTTGATTGTCATAAGCCACTAGCCAGAAATATAAACCATTGTCTTCACTGTAACTGAGTTCATCCTCATGCAATGTGCCTCAGAAGGCTGTTGTTCCCTGTAAACAACTCAGCTGCCCACAGGGGACAGGCCCTGGAGTTGATCAAAGGGCTGTGTTTTGAACAGTGTAAGTAAATCAGAGACAGATGGACAGAGCCTTTCTGAGACACTTGCTACGACTTCTACAATTAAATGTCTAGGAAATTGGCAGTGTCCTCCACTACTCACAAACTGCTCTCGCTGCAGGAAGTTCAGGAATGTCACAGGTGTAACATACCTGTATCAGAAAAATGGAAATGTCTAAACAAGCAGGTACATCATTTCTATTCTATGTCTATCATGCCATTCTACTATCACTAAGGCATTTTAGAATATTTCCCAGAGCTAACTTGTTTGCTTCTCTAGGTTTCCCTAACTGACCTGGCTGTCATGGTAGTGTCAGAACTAACAATCTTAGAGAACATGTCAGTAGCCATTGATTGAGTCTTTGGCTGCTGTCGGCTCCATGGTTACTGCTGTTGCTGGTCCTCCGCATCCTTACTCTACTCCTGCTACTTCTACTTCAACTTTGTTTAAGGCTTTAGCAACTAACTCTACTCCTATTACTCCTTCCACTTCCACTCCTATTACTTCTACTACAATGCCTCCTCCCACGACTTCTACTACAACTTCTCGACTGCCTGTCTTGTATCCTTGGCTACGTGTCCCTCAACATTGACTAACACAATGGCAATAGGCACTGAAAGAGTTCACAAATAACTCACTGACTTCCATCTTTGTGTACGAAGTATTTCTGGAACCGCTTGGTGACCTGAAACACAAACAACCTACAGTGAGTGACCCGCATGACCCCTCACGTGTACCTGCGTGGTGAGTGTGTGAGAGAGAGAGAATGTGTGAGTGTGTGTGTGTGAGAGAGTGTGTGCGCATGTGAGAGAGAGAGTGTGTGTGTGCATGTGACAGACTGTGTGTGTTTGAGAGAGAGTCTTTGTGTGTGTGTGCGTGCTGTGTTTTTGTTGTGGGCATCGGATGGGGTAGAGGATGTGTCTGTCAGTGTGTACGTGCGGGGGTTACTGTCTGTTCGTTCAGCCCACAAAGATCTGTGTCAGTGCCGCCCTCTACCGAGAAACTCACCGAAGGAATCCGCATGATCTCTTTGACGAGTTGAACAAAGCTCGACAACCGCAGGGTAGAGCTCATACCGTACTTCTGATAAACAAAACAACAGCAACAATAAATAAATAACTACACACGCACGTACACAAAATAAGTAAATAAAAATATTAATAGACAAAAATAAATGTTAAAAGTTCAACTTGTGTTATATGAGGAGACGTGAAGTCTTACACTTCAACTTTATTAATCTACATGGGTAATTACAGGTAAGTTGTAATTACAGGTAAGTTGTACAGGTGCACAAAACACGCAGGACAAACATCACCTTGCAATATCTAAACACATAAACAAACGAGATTCCTCTACTCCTGAAAGTCTGTCCTTGTATTTAAGATGTGCATGTCTGTAAATGAAGAAAACATCTTAGAAAGAAACTGACTACATTAACATCGTCAATAAATATGTTCTCACTGTCAGAAGGCCTTGGAGAACTGCTTTCCTGACAATCAGGCTGTTTCTTAGCAACCAGCTGCGAAACTGTTTTAAAGACAACCTGCAAAACCCAACAGAAACTGGTTAAACATGCCATTGCAGGCCCACAAGGTCTTCCATTCTCTCTCACAAACGAAAAAAAAAAGAAATTTTTAGTTTTAATTTTAAACCAAAGGTTTCTAAATGTCAGCATCCTGCACAGCTGACAGTGATCATCACAGAGGAAATACAGCAAAAACAATTGAAAACCTTCCAAGCTCACCGTTCGTCCACTGCCAGCCCCGGGTAGGAACCACGTGACTCGTGAAACTGCCGCATGAACCATCTGTACAGACACAAATAAATCACCTGTACAGACAAAACTGTAAAATCCTACCGGAAATTTATGTTTGGATATTGGGTATTTGTCACAGTAACAGAAAACTAAGGTGCCTCTAAAACATCTGTAATTTACAAACGGTGAAAAATCTTATCTAACATCGGGTGCGTGAAGAGGTAGGTGTCCCGCCCTCGCAATTTGCATGACCATGACCTTAGACACAGTTTTTGTTATTTAGGGCAAGGTGAGAGGTCAGTAACAGGTAGCAGCCGAGCACTTTGTGAGGTTTTTGTTCGCTGCTCCTCAAAACTATGTCCTCCCGCCCCTCCCCGCTTCGTGCGACTCGTCACGACACTTGCTACATGTCGGGTGGCTTTATCCGATCCACAAAGGAGAGTGGCTCGGGTGTCTTTGTGTCGCTTTTGTGAAATAACTGTTTGGGGAGAGAGCGCCCTGGCTTTGCCCTGTATTGTAGACACCATAGCTTCCGAGGTTTGTACTGGTGGAGAAGAGTGCATTGAGTGAGACTGTCACTGGGAATAAACCTGCGCCGTGTGTTGCTTATAGTTACTGGCTGAAGTGGGAATAAACAATGACAGGTCCTTCAGCTAGGACACCCGCCAGTGCCCCGAAGCTGGATGGCTAACTAAAATATCTTCAAATATAAGTGTTTAGCGGAGAGCTTGACAGTAATCAAGCAGTTAGCGCCCAGCGACTTGCCGTGCAGCTGGGCTCAGGGCTCCACATGAGGAGGAATGTCTGCCTCCCTTCCCCTCCCCTCCCCACTGCACTAGCTGCTCTCAGTGTGAGTGCGACTCATCCACCTCAACTATGAGCGAGGTCGCACAGGGTCATGGTGTCAGAGGTCACACGTTGCTTGTCTCTCTTCTGACACACAAGCTGCAGTCTCTTGGCAGACTTATGACTGACACTGACAGCAACGTCCATGAGAATATGTAAATGAACATCTCTAAGCTGACTTGTTCACATCGCTAGCAATCCTCGCGCCTCTCGGCAAACATTCAGTTCGCAATGGTGGCCAGCGAGTGTCTACACTACCGGGCGTCCACATGCCTTTGATATCCACGTGTAATACATGAATGAACGTGTTTGTCAAGACAGACATTACTAGTTACCGGCTGCAATTAAATGTCTTTGAGATGTAAGAGAGAACTGCACATCACCTTAGTCGCTGAGCCTGGTAGTTCTGCGCGCGGGCGGCGATGTCCAGGGCGCGCACCGCCTCCACCACCACGGCGTACTCCTCCCGACTGCGGGCTGCAACACCAGCACGTGATCACGTGACCATCATGCAACATCTCCCTACATATGGTGGCAATCCAGGATTGCCAGGACAAAATGACAGCAAAAGTCTCTTACAACTACTTTGTTGTAAATTGAGTAAATGGACACAAGACCAGGATTGAAGATATATCCACGAACCTTTACTCACTGTATGCTGTAGTATACTGTTTACTTATGTTGTTTCCATGTCAACAAGACTTACCTGCCAGAGCCAGGGGCTGCGGTAGTCCCTCTGTGCCGTAGAAGATGACGAGACAGAGGGCGCTGTCCTCCCTGTTGGACTCCTCCGGCCACTTGTCGAAGTCAGAGCTGCGCTTGCCCTGTCGGACCTCCTGCACGCGGCTGAGGTCAACTACAGGGTCAAGACAACACAGGGGTCAGAGGTCCACCTGATATTATGTCACTAACAACGACTCAAATAACTACCTTGTGTATTTGAAACGTGGACATCACAATACAGAGGACAGAGGTCAGATGAGGATCCGCTGTATCGCTCAACAAGACCTTATCACCAAAGACAAAGAGAGAAATAAGTAGATAAGTAGACTCTATGGAGACCTCACTGGGCACCTCTCAAGGACATCACCAGGACTTGACAAGATAATCCTACAGGGAACAGAACAGGGAGAACGAAGAAGAGGCACACACAACAAGAAAAGTTCACCGACCTCTCTCTCATTCCCAGACAAGGGCGGAGAATCAAGAAAGCTGGAGATAAGTGGCGATATCGTTAAGTACTGATACAGACAATAACAGAGAAGAAGAAAAAGATAAGAAAGAAGAGAGTCTTAGACAACTAGCAGGGGAAAGGAAAACTACGGTGGTCAGACTTCACGGTTGCCATTCTGGAGCCATGAGCTCAACAGGTTGCTAAGCACCAGCTGAATGTTAAACTTGCTTTTACTTCATGGTTTGTTTGTTTGTTTGTTTGTTTGTTTGTTTGTTTGTTTGTTTGTTTGTTTGTTTGTTTGTGTGGCCATCTGCACGACTAACTACTCTGACAGCACTTAGCATGCTCTCCACCTAGTCATGCAGACTGCCACACAGCTGGTCACTAACCCTAGCCGGATGGTCAACACAAAACTGTTTATATGATATGCTCAGGATACTAATAAACATCTTAGATCACTACTGCGGGTTAGTCACGTGACTAGTTTAGCGACTAGTTGTACATCTGAGTCCTGAGTCACCCATCTCCCTTCTACACACATAAAAGATCGCATATTTTAGTTTGTACAGAGGAACTGGCCAGACTGGCAATTAAGAGGGTGTAGAAAGGAAAACCCAGGAAACTGAGAACTGAACAGGAAGCCGCCGAACGAAGTAATGGGTAAGGAAGGTAATGAAAGGTAATGATGTGACCGGACTTAATCAAAACTAAGAAGACAAGGAGAGACACCAGTACTGAGTACATCAAGATTCTGAAAATGAAACGTGTTGCAAGCAAAGATTTTCAGGAAACATTTCTATTGCTTTTATTGTGCTTTTGCTTTGCTGTTGACAGTTCTGCACTTTCACCACCATGAGATGCAAACTCGCTCAAGTGGATCAGTTTACTGGTCTCCCGCACGTGACACCAAAAGTCGCAAAAAAACATAAAAACATCTTTTGAGTCTCTTGCCACTGGTTACACGAACTTCATTAGACTCTGGCAAGCAGTAAACTTGTAAACATGTCCAGCAGTAAACCTGTAAACATGTCCAGCATGCTAGCAGGCGGGTTTACACCAGTCAACATACAACTGTACACAGTAACAAAGAACAAGGCTGGTATTTCCGACCTGCACATCGAAGATAAGCGGATCCTTGCTGTGGATACTGTTGTGATGCTCAGTATTATCCTGCTGCCAATCTGATTAGTCCGATACAAGGCAACAGAAATCATGGCGGACTAGCATTTAACAGAAAGTCTCAATGCAAGTCATGGAATTCACCGGTGTATTCAGAGGCTTATACAACAGCTGACAGCTTCCTGGCTGTTGTTCAGGAAATGCGTTTTATCATGCGCCATGTTGTCCACACTAGTGCAGGTGTTTGTGTTTGTTTCGCACACGTGTATGTAGGGGCATAGCAGCGCGCACGCGCACACAAACACTTCCACTTTCGTTCGTTCGCGCTTTTGAACTATGATGTCTGTGTGATGAGCATCATTACTAATTATTTGATGAGCATCCTTACTAACTATATGATGAAGCATCATTATTTACAGTGTGATGAGACGGTCAAACTGTAATACATATTATGGGCTATAAGGACTAAATTTTAAGTGGTTTACTGTGTCTAAAGTTCGGTTGTGGAAGGTGAAACTCAACCCACATCCCGCCGAAGATGAGTGGATAGTCGGCAGAGCTGAGAGAGTGGACAGAACTCACACAGAGGACAGAGTTTACTAGGTGAGCGTCCAGGCAAGGTGTGCGTGTGTGTGTGAGCATGTGTGTGTGTGTGCGTGCGTGTGTGTGATATGCAGAGAAGCAATGCTTGACCACATCTTCCTGACCCTGAGTTCCGGGTTCCAGAGATGGACAAGAAAAGTGTGCTGCAGGTCATCACTTCCTGCTTTCCTTCACTGATGCGCACTGTCTGATGAGGAAGCTAGGACTCCACTTGTGTGTTTTTTTTTAATAAACTGGTTGGTGCATTTCATCACAGGTGTTGCAAGCTATTATCTCCACAAAGCCCCGGCTTCGGGTTAGTTAGGCGGGTGGCTACACGTGTCATCGTGGGTTGCTAGCTAGGCTTGCATCTTAGTAACTTTATATTTGACAACAGACAATTTATTGTTCAGTAATTTTACTGTCGCTGTCTTATTTCAATTTCAAAAATTAATTAATAAAATGTGTACATCAAGCTGACCTGCGCTAGTGATCTCAAGTGAAATCTCAGAGGAATACTTGCTCCTACCTGAGCGCGAGTGTATGCTTGTGCGTCTGCGTGTGCGTTCGTGTACCTGAGTGACGTGTTAAGTAGGTAAACTAGGCCCATGCATACCACAGGTGAACAACAAAGTCTTGTGTGCGTCTCGAACATTCTTCACATGACGACAGACAACCTGGGGAGGGTTGAGACACAAACGACCTTAACCGGAAACGTACTGAGGATCACGTGATCATATTTGTCAGCCCTGGTGTGATGATCAGAAAGAAACAAAGCGTGAGTGTGAGAATATAGAAATGTCCCCCGTCACCAATGTGTCCTCGCCACACAAGCCCCACACATCATGACATCAACTGCTTTGAAAAATTCTGTATTCTGGATGCAGGTCTCCGTTAGCCGCAACAAGCACAAGAAGAATTGTAGACATGTTTACTTATTTATTTATTTCTGGCTGCAAATATGTAACTAAAAAGTTGAATTAAAATCACTTTCGCCGACTGACAATATTTCCAAAGACATGCGCCTTACTGGGAAATGTGGGAGGGTAGAGGTATGAGGATGTGAGGGTTTGTCTAATTAAGAACACCTTTAATATGCGGATACGTGGGTGGAATTTTAGCGATCAGGTCACGAGGTGTGACTGGTGCACGAGAGGAGCACGAGGGTGGGTCGTGAAGTTTTATCCTCTAGCAACAGTACTGTCAAAACTCTCCTTCTATTCCGGTTGCACCGAGAGAAAATAATTTCAGGTGGCGCCACTGCACGGTCACGCGCTAAATCACTGTTTACCTCGCATCCTGCACTCTTACATCGCTAATGAGTTTCATGTCAAAGGATGTGAAAAATTTCAAAATATCCGCCAGAAATATTGACATGTGAGACTGAAGCGGATCCAGTAACATGAATGAAATCGTGGTTTTAGCTTTGTTTCGTTCGCGTGGTTGTTTAGCAGTTTTCTAATGTTTTTGTTTTCCGACATATTACAGCCCTTAAAATGTAAAAATAGCTTCTGATGGGATGGTTTTAAACAAGGAAAACAAACAGTCTGCTGGCGGATACTCTGCAGTTGAGGACAAGTAATTAAAACATGCACCACACTAAAAATTCCGTGACACCAAGGACAAACTGGTGATGGTTCATCTCGTACGAGGTGGGATTGCGTGGCAAAGGTCTGTCTTATCCTTAGTCTGGTAAGAACTACCTTCTCCCGCAGCACAGGTTGGAAAGACAGGAAAGGATTTCATGTAACTTATTTTGGCTCCAAGTGTCCCAGAGGCATTGCCAAAGGGACTGAACGTAGGCCCAGAAGATAGGTTTACAGTCTGATGACACCAGTGAGTGTAATTTGCCAGGGGACTGACTGACATGCAGCCCTGACAGCCTGGTCTGCTCGAACATTGCCTGGGATACCAGCATGGCCAGGAGCCCAGATGAAAACAATGTCCTTGTTGCGATGAATGAGAGCCGCGTGAATTCTGTGTTTGGACCAAGAGAGCATGGTCACAATCATTGGTGACAAGAGCTTGGAGGACAGAAAGGGAATTTGAAATAATTAAAAAGTTGTTCTTCAAAGAGCGGTGAACTTGCTGCAAGGCAAGAAAGATGGCGCGAAGTTCCACAGAGAAGATAGAGCAGCGCTGCCGCAGATACAGGTCCACCGTTTGGAATTTTAGAGCCATCTATGAAAATGGAGCGGAAATCAGGATAGAGAGAAGGTTATGAAAGCGTTGAATAAAGATGGGGTCACTGGTGTCACCTTTTTCTGAAGGCTGTGAGATCGAGACGAATCTCTGGAACAGGAAGAGTCCGAGGAGTAGCTGGTAGTAGAAGGAGAGGCTCTACCTGCTGAATATCTACTCAAGAGCATTTAAAGAATCAGTTTTTTTTTTAACCTTCTGTACATATGATGTAAGATTATATCTCACCGATCACAGAGGTTTATTAAAATTTTGAGAAATAGTTTTAAATTGCAATTTACACCAAGTGCTTTTATACGATTGGTCAAACGGGCTGCTGTGATATCTATAGTCCGCAGCAGACCAGACAAATATTGTTTTCAATTATACTCTTACACATACCAGAGAAAAATTTTAACTGCAACGTATTGAGTATCCGCCATCGAGCCATTTAAGAGCTATTCAGCAATGACAAAGCACTTCCGGCTTCCAGTTAGTGCGATCCAAATCATGTAAATGAGGACTCGCCTTCTCCCATCCCTCACTCCGTGTGTGTGTGTGAGAGAGAAAGAGTGAGAAAGAGAAAGGAAAAAGGAGACTGGGATAACTAAATAGTTCATTTTCGACCAGAGTCGATTAGTGACAAGAGCTAATTCCCAGCTCGCCACGAGCGTTCATTAAAGACTTGACATGTCACATTAAAACCGATCTCTTCCTGGTGCTAAACCATGATGTCCTGTTTCAATCGGTCCCCCTTCCCCACAACAGCCAATATTCTCAACCGAGAAGCGGTATTTCATCCAATTACAACGACAACAACCACAGAGATCATTGCAGCCTCGCACCTCCATGTCCACCAGTCGATGACACTCGTGGCATCTCGTTGGCTTGCCGCTGACGCCATCTTTATGAACTCTCCATCAAAGAAATCAATTCTCTTCACATGATAAAAATTTAATGCACACAATCAAAGGAACAAGAAGAAAAGGGAGACTTGTATTGTTGAACTTGCTTCACAACAGATCCAAGAGAGCATCACTGCTGATGGCCATACGAAGGACAATCTTGGTTCTACGAAGAGAAGGGACAGAGGAGACGAGCCCATGGACTGACACCTGTGGAAGGTCTGTGGAAGGGGATGTGACACACGGCGAGTAATGAAGTTGTCAACAGCATGTGTCAGATGGCGCGTGCATGAGGAAAGTGAAACCGATGTTTATTTAAACCTCGACAAACACTTCAATAGCCTGGCCAACATGAAGACTGAAAGATTAACTCTTCTGTAGGCTCCACCGTATCTCGTGTAGTTAGTCACAAAGGAAAATGAGCAAACTGGCTTCACCGAAATTTGAAAGCATGCTGATAAGGTTTGAATGCGGATGTGTGAGGTACTCAGCAACCACACCGACAGACTATTATATATACACAAAGTCTTTCTCCTCCCTAGATCACCCTATTCCATCTTTCTTTCCATCTTACCTGTGATTTCTGGGCGTGCCCCAAGAGCACGGACACACTGCAGGAGACAGAGATCCGGAAGTGCCATCAGATGCAGTCTCTCTGGTTTCCGCTTGAGTGAGTAGACGGTGACCACCACTCCCTCCTTCAGCTGCTTGATGGCGGCCTGGGCGCCCACCATGTAGTGGTACAGGTTCTCGCTGGTGGTGGGAGGGCTCTGGGCCAAGGTGTTGGTCGCCTGCTGTGCAGGTGCGTGAATGTTTTCATATATGTCTTCCATTGTTGTACTTCCGGTCGACACGATGCTAGGACTAGACTCCGTTCACACTTTCCCGTTTCCAAATGAACACAAGCAGTTGCTCATATTATTGTCTCCTCGATGGTTGGTTTTTTTCGATGTGGTTTGCACTTCTTTAATGCTTTAACAAGTCAGATAACCCAAGAAAGTTTGATCTGCAACAACCAAAATATACAACACGCATATAAACACTCAAATATACACAACATCCAAAATGTTCTCGTTAACTTGACGTATAAACCATGTTTCTTGGGGGGGCCTTTGTTTGAAATATACTTTTTCCATTATTTTCCTTTATGAAAATGTGCGATGATGTCAGCGAAATGATATATACCTGTACTTATTCGCTTGTACACTTATTTATTTCTCCAAGACTGAAATTAGTGTGCTCAGCAGCGCCGAGAAATACTCCATCATAAACAAAATAAATCTTCAGGTGACAGTGTAACTGGTCCGCCCTGCTCGGGGTTACACCGCGATCACGAGAGAAAGAGACGATGGATAGAAAGAATAACAAGAGATAAGAAGAATAGAAGGCAGGAGAATGAATACAACGGTCCCAGTCAGGTAAAGGCAACACAGCTAAACTTACAAATCTGTTAATAACAGAGAACTAATATAAACACTGAGACTAACATGGCTACCACTGACCTGCCCAGGGAAACAGTCCCTCCCGAGTAGATAAAAGTGATGACTAGAGAGAGCGAAGCATGTGTTTCCTGTTTGTACAGACACATTGTGGATGTCGCTGGTGGGTTCGCGCTTTTCCTTCCTGCTGACCAGCCAGTCAGGCAGAGCGGTTGGTCCCGTGGTCACGTGATCGTGTCATCATGTGGCTAAGCCCTACTCGGTGTTAGTTGTGAAGGATGCAGGCAGGACTCTTAGGAGGGATGAACTCCGATATGAGATGTAAGTTGAGAGCAAGAGACTTGGTTAGTGAGGAAAGGATTTGAACGAGAGCCACAGTGTGTGTGTGTGTGTGTGTTTTTTTTTTTTTTAAAAAAATGTTTGTGTGTGTGTTTTAATGATTGTGTGTGTGTGTTATTAATGATTGTGTGTGCGACTATCCTCACTATGCAGCTCAAGGAGGCACTCAATCACAGTTCACATGCACTCACATCAGTCGTGCTCGGCGTGTGCACAGCTTTTGTCTCACATCCGGACTGAAACGAAACTGAAGCAAATGCACACGATGGTACTCGAACTCTAAGATATAACTTGAAAATTCATGCTCGTGGATAAGAGATAAGATAAAAATAAAGCAGTTCAACTGTTCCCTTGTACGAGGAAGAACAATGCCTATGGGACGCTTGAAAAATAAGTTAAAGGATCAAATACTAGGTACACAAAATAAATTGTTTCGATAATAAACGGCTAACAAAAATAAACCAATCAAAACGCACTGACCAACAGAGATTGCTTTTTACTTATTCAAAAATGGACTCAATCAGAACGCACAAAACATTTCTTACAATCATATCAAACAAATCATGAGCGGAACTGGATAAATATTGATAGCGATGTACTCTTCTTCTGGCATGTCATCGCAGCGGACATTGTCCTCGTCTTGGAGTCTATCCACAAAGCATCCTTGATTGTTTATGTTGTTCCATAATTTCCTCGGCAATACATTTTCCTCGCTCGCAGTTTCAAACTAAAAATCTCCGTTAGCCTCACAAAAGTTTTCTTGCCTGTTTCCTTAAATGCTGCTAGTCGTCTGTTTGGATGTAAGGGCAGGAGATCAAATTTTAAATAAACAAGTTTTCTCTCCATAAACACTCTACTAGACAGCTACATCTGCCCTCGGTCTTTACCAGCGACTGGCTGCAGGCCCACCACTTCACAACTACGGCCCTCGACGACTATTATGGATGTGAAGTGTGAAGTGCCGACGTACATCCGGGAACACACAAGTATGAATGAAGAACAATCAGAGCTAACAGATGATAGGAGCAAGGACATCAAACTGTGAACACAACACGGGGACAACACAGACAAGACAGTGAGTATGAAGACCGATGAGCTTCACACACTGTCACCAACAGGAAAGCACGGATTACCCTCTCTCTCTCTCTCTCGCCTTTTTTTTTCGTTCTCTCTCTCTCACTAACGACGCAGATTTATTGTCGATCTTAACGAGAAAGACAAGCGGATGTCTTAAGCTGCCTTAAAGACCAGCCCAAGACAAAAATCAGATTACATCCGTTGACCTCTTTTCAGTTGGTCACAAGTACTTTGAGGGTTTATTTCTATCAAACCTTTGGGCAAAAGCAAGCTTGGATTGTCCAACTCTAGTTTATAATTTTACTGAGTGTTGTAGTAAAGCGAGAGCACATGTCACAAAAGCAAACCTACTTCTGACATCACGGGAACTGACATCTTGACCTTTCTTCAAAACGCGTATTAGACACTGTATGTTAAAAGACTTTTCTCGCGAATGGAACTGATTTGATATCTTCTAATTAATCTTCTAAGCCTGGGCATTGGAAAATAATGTTGGGCTCGGGTTGGTCTTTAAGCGTTGCATACAATGCAGTAGGCTGCTTCAAGGTACGAGGGCTTTGATAGGTGACTCTCGATGGTCAAAGGTCACAACGCTTAACTCGCAAGTATCAGTTTCTTGCAATTTGTTGCAAAGATATCAGGTTTTTGTTCTTCGTAATATCGTGTATATAAAGGAGAAAACTTTTAGACGTAGTTATAAAATGTTCCTGTCCTGTACAAGAGCCACCATCAGACTGCATGCATCACGTGTTTAATTGCTATGTCACACTGTGACACCGGATGTCCACATGTTAGAGATTTGACACGTTGCCTCAGGAAGGGGTGGAGAAGTGACTGAAGGTGTGAGGATAGAATTTTGATGAGAAGACGAAATCCGGCAAAGGAACTGAACAGGACGGTTATTGTAACGTGCAATGCACATGCAAAGCACGTACAACTATCAAGAAGTCATAGGGAGAAATACAAAGCTACAAATGAGTTACTGATTGTTTTAAAGATTGAAATGTTATTGTGTGAGTTTTGCTTCTTGTTAAAAACAAACGTGAAAACTACCCAGAACTTGTCTAGTCTGTCAAGGTAGTAAAGAATTCTCCAGAAAAAGATTTTCAAATAGTCTCAATGCACCCACACATAATTCAAAAGGGAGAGAAGCCTTACAGCCACCTTTTTTTCTGGGAGGAGTTACCTTCAGTCAGTGACCAGAATCATCCAAGTGGCCGACCTCAGCGCGTTATCGTCCATCGTCACAAACATCTAGTTGGTCTCCAAGTGGACCTCCCCTGTATTTTCCACAAACTGTTTGTGTTCACAAGAGGCCGAGGAGAAGCGAGTGTTTATATCTCGTATTATGAACATGAACATCGGTGTTCAGCCTGTCATCTACCGTTCGTTCAGTTAAAGATTGAAACAAACTTTGGTGAGGAATGATGAGCGGGTGGAATGGGAGAGGACAGGCAAGTAAAGCTGATACCCGCCGGGCTTTTGTTGAGTTTCGCAAACCAGCGGCGAGTCTGTGGACGCGAGCGACTGAAGGAGGAAGTTTATTCGCTCGGCCTGTCACTACACAGTGTCACATACACACCGCGAGCTGTCACATAGGACATCTGTACACATAGTAGCCAGGCGATCACAACAAAGCGAAAAACAAATAAACATTGTACTTACGCACAGTCACATCCTCAACAAGGGGTCAGCGACGTGAAGGGGTCAGGGTGGGGAGGACCAGCACCACGTGACGACCACCCACACACCCAGCGAACGTCGTGCAGCCAGACACCAGCAGCGTGCAGCACGACAATGAGGTGATCTGCTGCTTGTGGTGGAACTGTCGTCGTCGTGTCACTTCCGCACGTGCAAGCGCATGAGCCGCAGACGAGCACGACGACGCGCACGTTCCGGATGGCGGGACCTCGACTGCGCGCGACTGTTGATAAGAAGGTCAAGGCCCCCGGCGTGCGATGTCGTTGGCGAGGTCATTCAGTTGACCCCGGGAGTTGTGTGCAAATCCCGGAATTTCCTTGACTCGTATTATGCGCTGCGCGGTCGGCCGTCACACCTTTTGTGCAGCGATCCATGGCTGTTTGTTTGGGTTTTTGTATAAACTATATACACAGATAAGACACGTAAACCAGTTTCTCATTATTTCCCCACTTTTCTCACCCCACCAACCGCGCGACCAGGTGTGGTGTTGTGCCCTGCGTTGTCAGGTGCGACGAGACGCTTACACCTGGTGGGGCTCACCTGGGTTCCGAGTAAAACTTCTGTGTTTGCTGATACGCCAGGTCAGGTCAGGAGAACAAATACGGAAACATTGTACTGCCCCTTAAGACTGTGGCCTGTACACAGAGGAATAGGAAATTATTAAATCCTGTGATTACACACTTGGCTGTAGTTCCGCTGTCGTTTCATCAGACACTCGTTTGTCACCGACTCACCTGCTTGATACGGCGACAAACACGATGTGTTCGTTTGTCAGTGTTTAGTTCCCAAGTTTGTTCAACTTTCTTGTCTTTCTTCAAGATAAGCAGTTTAGAATTAATTTTTCATATGCCGCAACCACATCCCGCCATCGGACCCAGTTCTGGGCGTCCCTTTCCAGTTGGGACAAAATATATAATATACAATACTAGCTATATATAATACTAATATATATATATAATAGTAGCTATTTCTTGCAGGATTCCTAGTTCTTAATAAGCTGAAAGTGGGACTGGCCACGTGAGCGACATTTAACCGTAAGTCTTGCTACCCGCGTCAACATAAGTTGCAGGGGAACCATAGTACAATACTCATAGTACAATAGCCAGTTGAAAAAGAAGTTAAAAGATGAGAGGACTGATATTCAAACATGTATTTAAACGATATTTATTTCTTTTTAATACGCCAAAAAACTTATTAAATGCAAGAACAATTTCCTCTAATTCTGTCCGCTTTTAACAAGGAGTGTTTTGTATGTAGATCTCATTCTTATTAGAAGTAATCCTGGCTAACACATTTTTTTTTCTAGCCAAGGGAAATAACCCTTTTAAAGATCTTCCCAACTTCAGGAAACATTTACAAAATTATGTCCCTTTATGATTGAGCTCCTCGGGTTCATGAAATTAGACGCAATAGAAGTTTTGCATGAGAATTGCAGTCCGTTCCGATTCATTTCATTGCTGTCTATAAAACCTTTTTCATTATTTAAATCATGTATTTGATTATAAATTTGCTTTCCTATTCTATTGCAAGCGCTAGGTTCTGCTGCAGAATGCATCATTCAAGACGACGAAAGAATAATAATAAATGAATAAATGTGTACTGATAACGCTCAGCATCGCGACCAAGAAAGATCACACTCTCTGCGCTGACTATTCATGATAAATGAAAGATATAAGACAGTGGAGGGTGCTGTAAGTATAGGGACACTGAACAACATAAAGGTAAACATGAGGCCTCTAGAGATTCCTCCCAACTCCAGGAATTCTTGTAAATATATGCATATTTTTTTAACCATCACTTTTGTACATATCCACCTTCCTTTATGTTTACTACAATTTTTCTATAATTCTTAATTACTTCATTTATGTAGTTAATTTTCTTCCCTGTAAAGGGCGAGGGCTAAATGGCAAAAAGCCTTTTCTTGCTTATTTTACCCCTCGTCAATAAAGAATTGTCATTGACACTAAGAGAGACAACTCTTTAGCAAAACGATTCTAAGCTGGGAGGGGTAGTTTCCCATTTCTCGCCCTCTTTTTGTCAAAACACACACACAGAGTTACTATCATTATTATTATTACATTTATGCATACAATGTATATACCGTGCATCGCAGAGTGTTTATTTATTATCTCAGGCTTCTATATACAGATCATTGGTGTATAAGGGACCACTGAGCATGCGCTCAACAAACTGTTTCAACACATTGCCCTGACTGTTCATACTAGTGCTGACTGTTCACACTGTGTTGTGAATGTTCATGTACCTCCTGAAAAAAATCTGTGGCAAGAACTTAACATCCGGAAAATACGACAGTGACGCTGAAGAGTCAGTTATTTGTAACGTACCAACCGCTTTTTAGTGGGAAGCAACAATTCTTTAAATGAGAAAGAGCAGATATTATTTTGAAATATTCCTTGTGTATCCATATTATATACTTTCATCGGTGAAATTCAATGACAATGGTGACAGGATGCTTACAGGATCCTATAACCTGACAATCATACTTCTTCCATTATCAGATAAGTTCAGCTCATCCCAAAACAGTCGTAGGGCAGCTCTGATGGAGAATAACTGTGGTGAACAGCAGCTGGATCTGTCTTCCGCCCGACTGAGAAGGTCCCTCAGTTCACTTCCATTATGGCAACGCCTAAAAAAAAAAAAAGAGAGAGAGAGAGAGAGAGAGAACCACCCAATCCAGTTGCGATCCAGCTCTGAACGCCTTGTAAAAAACTTCATGAGTTGGTTTGTTAAAAATAAAATAATCCTCCACCTATGCACTGCCTGAAGTAGCCCAGTTCTCTTGTTTAAATGCAAGTTTTGGGGCAATGAGCAACGAGATATGTCTCCCACTCCACTAGAAAACATTTCATGAAAAAACCTAGTGCTCAGTAGTCGATAAAGATGAAACATTTGTCTTAAAAATACCTACGTGCTGTATATGTCTTACCTTTTAACAAAACTCGTTAAATCGTGTTTTTCCTTCGTTCTACAGAAAGTACTAGAGCAGCATAATACAGTGTATGTGGAGACTTGAAGACAAGACTTGCTTTTGTCGTCGAAACTTTTCTTCCCGTGTGCTGGGGAGTTGCACGGAGGGGTGGAACGGTTTGGGAGAGTAAAATTGTTTTCATTCATTTCAACTTCAGATTACAGCGGTTTGCGTATGAACTACACACTACTAATCAGATCAACCGTGAGCTTCACTTAATAATTGTAAAGGTTTTTAACACATAATAAGTTTGTAGTATTGATATAGTGACTTCTTTCTTTGTGTCTGCATGATATATTTTATGTAGGTAGATGATATATGCTAGGAAAATTATGTTTCCTCTCTCTCCTTTCTTTGTGTGTGTGTATGAGAGAGAGAGAGATTTGGCAGGCGAGATTTTAAAACAGTAAATTTTAAGTGAGATTTTAAAACAGTAGATACAACATCCCTATCAGACCTGTGCCCAATGTCCCCCAATCAAGGATTTGTTTCTATAAAAAAGAATGTTCATTGTGCATTAACTGTGTGGACTGCATACCTTGCACCACCTGTCACACGTGTTATTTTGAAATCAGTGCTGCTGCATCTTTCTCACTTTTCTCCGAGGGTGGTAGTGATGTGGGAGCTGATGCTGTAAGAGGTTTTTCTAATGGCATTCATGCTTGAATGGTTTCACTGACTATAGTATGAATGGTGTCATGTTGGGATCTGGCTGACTGAACGCGGGTCAGGGTGTGAAATCCTGACATAAAATGTCGACTAAACACCTAGTATATTGCCTATCGCTTTCAAGCACAATTTTCTTATTTTGAGCTTGTTTGTGTTTACCCGCTGGAAAAGCAGATAATGCAAGAACTAAAGTCTCTCATGTCGCCCTTTTACTTATCGTTGCTATAATAGATAAGACAGCAGTGATGTTTTCAACCCATCTCTATGCATCCTTATATCTCAGTAAAAGTCTCAGTGACTAACAGCCAAACCCTAGCTTCCACTTTGACCGCCGACGAGTTGCTTTCATTTTGTTTGTCATTTTGAAGAATTGCTTGATGTTACATGTATCTTTGTTGGTGTTTTTATCTCACCTGCAAGCCACTGTACAGTGGGCGCGTGACAATCACAGTCAATTAACATCTTTCACTAAGTTAAAAACAACGAATAACAACGTACATGTGCAAAAGGAATGTTCGATCATGTGTCAAGGTGTGAATGACTATGTAAGACTCCAATCCTAAATGACTAAGGTAGAATATTATATATTTTTATCTGAGTTTTTTTTTTAGACAGAAACATGCAAATTAGTTTTCAAATTATAAGGAATAATCCAAATTAATACAAATTTCAGTGTTTGTTTGGCAGTACTAACATGTTTTAATGAACTTAATTAAATTTATAGATCAATAATTATTGTCCACCTCGCAGCGAATAGGGTTAGTAAGAATTTAGAGCATCTCTACGTAGTAAACATTTAATTACTTATTTACTTATTTGTATTTCTCTTCTGTGTATTTGATGCATTGTTCTACAAATATTCTGTACACTTTTTTTTAATTGTGTAATACATTATTGTTTACATACAGTCATTGCTTCCAGAGGCATTTATGGTTACTAGTAGTAAGGGAGATCTGATGGAGAGGGACCGGCCTTCAGCCCGCCTGAGAAGGTCCCCCAGTGAACAATCTCTCCACTCCTTCATGTTCGTCACCTACGATTTGTCCTAATTAGAATTATAATTTTTTTATTTTATTAGCATTTTTGGAGTTGTTAGCTAGTTTGGGCCTCACCCTGGGGCGAGGGTCACCATACAACACGTGTCTGAAGATCTGTGCGATGGTGGTGTTTGCCGACTGAATGTCCTCCTCGCTTTGGGGAACAGGGTTGCTGTTGGTCCACACGTGCACAGCGTAGTTGTCCGTCCAGTTGAAGTCCCACCCTTTGAACAGCAGTTTGGATTCGAACCAGTTGGGACGGTACAGGCGGGAGCTCTCCATGTGCACGCGATGCGGCTGACGGTGCCACATGTCCCGCGGCACTTGCAGCGAGTTCCAGTAGAAGTTGGACTTGTTGTACATGTTGTACTGCTGGTACCAGTCGCGGATGAAGGCGGAGTTCCTCACAGTGGACACGAAAGCGTTGCCCATGCCGGTGGCGTTCTCGATGAGCCCCAGCGTGACGTCATAGGACAGGAGGGGGATGAGGGGGCGCGTCACCACCATGTCGGCGTCCAGGTAGATGCCGCCGTTCAACAGCAAAGCCTGCAGACGCACTACGTCCGACGTATGCATCACGTGCGGCTGCTGCACCCCGCCGATACTCGTGGGCTGAGGCCTGTGGCCACAAGACAGAGACAAGAGTGTTATCGCCTTTGAAAGGTCAGGCTGTGAGAGGTCAGGGGGCTGGGTGACTGGGGCAACTTAGGGAGGAGGGGGGTATAGATTGCATGGGTAGCTGTCTACATCAGCCGACAAGAGATGACTGAAGGAGAAGACAGAAGGAACAACGAGCTGGAAGATGAATGGAAGATGGGATGACAAACAAGGAGGAAGTGATGACTGGTTCTCTAAAATGCTAGAAATCAACAAATAATACTGCAGTTAAAACAAAACAATTGCATTACAAAAACAGATCACAGACATAAATCTGGACTGCTTTCATACGAATTTTCCCTGCTAACTTCTAGAACGACGCCAAAGCGCAAATCACTCCCGGTCTGTCAACATCGACAAGAACAGCAGACAATAAAAAAGTTCATGTTGCCACAGATGAAGCTCTATAGTCTGTTTATTGCCTCTAAGTCATGTAAAGGGGAGGTCGAGGACTTCAACTCTCACTTTCCCGTTAAAAATAGAAAGAAAAAGTAACTACATAACAAAGTTATTGCATGCCCATTGTTGACTTTTACAATTTTATGGCGGCTTCGGATATTAAACCGTTGAAGGGTTCGCCGAGAGCTGACAACCTACATTTTCTGGAGAGGCTGTTGGTCTCGGCAAACAACCAGCAATCCAGAGATAAACGTCTGTACTCACATCTAAAAGATTTCACGCGGTCTAACAGCTGTCGGAGCCTCTGTAATCCTCTAAATCACGTAAAAAACAAATAAAAAAAAAAGTTAACGACTGATAAGCTCAGTGATATCAGCAGGAGCTGAGTGAGATCGAAGAAGGAACTCACCGGTAGACGAAGCGGAGTCCGCGCACGTCCTGCAGCACGCGCTGCCACCAGTAACCCCGAGGGTGAGCGTTGCCGATGACGTAGAGCGCCGTAGGTGCCACGAAGCGCTTGGCGGCAACAACGCTGACGTAGTTCCAGAAGTGGAAGTCGTAGTTTCCGAAGATAACGTAGTAGACGTAAAGAGGGACGGTTGTGTCGTCGGTCTGTCTGTCGCACGCATCACCTTCCTGCAGGCCGGTCTGCGACAAACATGGCGGAGCTGACAGTGAATTAAACACAATAATGAGAAGTTTGCTCGTCAACTGATGGCTGTAAAACCGGACTTTAGTACAGAGGGAAGCAAAATGGTCTCCTGAGCTCTGGGATTGGTATCCAGCTAATTAAACACAGGTCATTTAGTTGAAATTTTTATTCAAAATGTCGACCGCACACCACTGAGTTTGATGTCAGCGTGGATTTCTTTCCTTGTATCGCTTGCTACCACAATTTTCATCTTTCCTAAATAGAAATGTTGATTGGCACATTATCTTCAATAAAGTAGCCAATGTTAAAGATATTAAATTTAAATGGCTTGAAATCAGAGCCCTGCATAAATACTGGGGACAAAAATAACTTTATTTAATATGGGTCTAGAGAAGGATGATGTTCGTGACTATTGTAGATGTGAAAAAGAAAACATTCAACATATTTTTTGGAAATGTAAATATGTCCAAGATTTTTGGGAAACTTTCAAAATTCTGTGTCAAACAAATGTGGGATTATGACAAGGATGATATTATGTGAACACCTTGTTTTATTTGGATGCAGTAATAACTTTAAGACAGATGATGTACTGGATTACTGCTTGCTACATCATACATACTCATGCAGCTTAAAAACCACACCTCAGTTGCAACCATTCATTCGGATACTGCAGTATAGATATAAACTTGAAATTTTTAATGCACGCCTGGAAATGAAAAAAGACAAAATTGTACAGTGGCTACCTTATATTATATACAACTTGTCGACAAGAATTTAAACGGTGATTAGAGTTTTATACATATATTTTGACATGCTTTACCTTATATGTCTGTTATATTGTTATATATATATTATATTGCAACGCTGCAACGGGTATGAATTGTTTAAGCATATAGTGTGTTAAGCCAGTAATATGTTTAATGTGTTGATGACAAATAAATAAAAAAGAAGCAATTTTCGTCTTTCGAGTTTTCAGGCATTTACCTTCCGAAAAGTAGTATTATCCTCTAACTTTTAACTTAATTTTTCTCCTTGTTTTCTTTTAATTTATTTTTTCGACCGCAGTGATGTTTTTCACCCATGCGTTTACATTCGTAAAGAGAAAAGGCAACTGAGTGGCTGACTCCGTTTAACCCCCGCGTACATGCGTGTACTACATGAATTTTAAAATCCTCACCTGAAGGAAGAATATCCTGCAGAAGATGTCTTTGGTTTGCGCACCCGGCCCACAGACCAAGGACCTGTTGTAAAACTCGGCCGACGGATCGGGGCCTGTGAGGAAATCAAAGTCGGAACAGTTCAAAGGGCGGAACCGTCCCCTCCTAACCTTGTTGGCAGCGCCTACTGCGAGCCTGGAGGGGTGACGGCAGATGGCGGGGGCTGGGACCTGCTGTATGAAGACTCGGGAGATGGAAGGAAGGAACCAACTCGTCACGTGCACCAGCATCAGGCCCCCGCACACCACCGCAAACACCTTGAACACCAGGCAACGACGCTGGAGGTACGTGAGCGGCTTCATGGTTCTTACACTTCTAACATGATGATGATGATGCTAGAAGTTTTTGTCATCAGAAATATCCTATCTTCACAGAAATGTCCTGTTATCACGGAGACTAATTTGTATTTGAAAATATGCTTTTTTTTTCTTTCTTCTTTCCTTTCTCCTTTTTTTTAACTTCGTTTCATTTTATTTCTTCTTGATTTCGTTTCTTCTTTTTGTGATACTATCATTCCGCAATGCAATAAGAGATAAGAAATATTTTTTACAGTAAATAAACAGAAAAAAAAACAAAGCTTTGTCTATCCAAATAACGGGTGAATGTCGTGTCAATCAGCTTGTTCCCTCGACTGCACCATCCAAGACCGAGGGTTTGCACAGACACAGTGTCGTAGCAATCGTGAAGAATAATAACAATAATTACAAAAAGTTTGCCACAGTCTATCCTGGGTGCCAATGAATGTTTGAGTCTGAATACCCGCAGTTATCAGGATGTTTGTTGTTGTGTCTGCACATGTGACCAGCGCCACGTCCTCCTCAAAGCTGTGGCGCACTTCACTGGGCGAGATTGCCATCATAAATCATGGCCACCAGTTAGCCATGCCCCACCCCGTGAGGTGAAACCTTTCTCTAAGCTGCTGTCGTGTTATCTAGCAGACATGACACCTGACTTTTCGTTCCCATGGGCTCGGTTCCCTAAAAGGCTGTCCCATGCCTAGCGCTTGTCAGATGTGATTTGGCCTGAAAGACAATACATCAGACAGCCAAACAGCAATTTCTGATGTCTCCACTGAAATCACGTGATGTTGATTATTGATTGCTTTGAAATTTTAATGAATTTGTCTCAAACCTCGCAACATTTGCAGGTACATGGTCTAATGGTCCACTCGAACATTCACCATTCAGTCCACAGCTTTTTTTAAAAAACTCGTCACCTCGAGTACTCCAATAAAACCCAACTGTACGAGTGCAGAGATAATAGTGTTTTCCTCAACTCCGAGCATCACAAGATACAACTACTTCCTTCTAATAATTATTTCAGCGCTCTATGGATCCACTCTCAGTTCCTGCTGCTTGTAAATTCTCTATAGCTGAATGCAGCTACCGCTCAGCATCTCATTTACATCGTTAGTCATGAAATTATTGGAGACTATAATCAAACTAATTGATTCCAAATACCATTAACAAATGTCTTGCTTGATCTTCTGCAATTTTCATACCAGTCCAAACGAAGTGTTGATGATGCCAAACTGTTTGTCCTCCATGCTCTGTTCAAACACCTGGAGAATCCACATGCGCATGCACGACTGTTTGCTGATTTCTCATAGGTTTCAACACCATCCAGCCACATCTCCTAGTTGGACAACTTCTTAATGAGTTTCCCCTTGACCATCAGCTAGTCATTCACTTGTTGGTTGAGAGGCAGCAACGAATAATTTGTCAGTGATACTTTTTCTGACTCTCTCACAACGCGCACTGACTCACCTGAAGGCTGTATTTTATTCCCACTTTTGTTTATCATATGTATCAACAGCTGTCGCAGTATCGCCAGGGTCAATATCTTTTCATATTATCAGATGAAACTGCGCTGCTGCATCATGCTGAGCTGTGGTACTTCCGAATGTTAATGGGTACAGGATGCAGCTCCTATGTAAGCCTGAACCATGAACTGATGTATGAAAGTGGATTTGGTGCAGCGGATATAGATGTGTTGTGATGCTGTGTTTTGTTGTCGGGCTTTTATATAGAGCTGCCTCCTATTGACCTCGGGGATGAATAAAGTCTTATCTTATCTATCTCATAACAGCACAAGATACAACTGTTTGTCAAAGCAACAAAAATATAACGGCTTCTCTCTACATCACAAAGCGAAAAAATGCATCTCCATCCAGATACAATCGTTTTTGTCTATTCAACAGCACAAATAAGCGACAACTGTTTTGTCTACAAAACACAAAACAGGATTAACACCACACTACACAAGATGTACTACCCGGAGACCAGGCCTGACGAGAGTGGGGATAGACGGGTGGGTGGGTCTGATGTACCCGGGCTGTAAAGGGGGCCCGGCCTTGATCAGTGGATTTTTTCCTCCTTCTTCTTCTTCTTTTTTTTTTAATGTTGACAAAACATTCCTTACTCTGGGGATCGTTTCTATGGAGAGGGGTATTACAACTTTGATCATTTAATGTCTGTTTTCCTCCTCTACTAACCACTTACGTGTAAACAACTTTATGTTCAAGCAGTGATGTACATCCTAGTGCCCTTGTCATGATGTTTGCAGTTTATATTATATTACTGAATGAAATGTAGAAACTGACAACCTAATAGTAAGAATATTATCATTTGTTATTATTATTCTTAAAGCAGATTTACATGGCGCAATTTTCAACTGCAGAGTCGACTCAATGCGCTTTACTAAACAAAATGCATCAAAACAGATTGATATAACAAACTTTGTTCAAAGACAAAACTTATTAACAATTATACCGAGATATCGCAACTAATAAACAGACAAGCTAGAAAAGAAAAAGCTTCACACAAGCATGAACACAACTTGTAAAGGATAACAGTAAGGGAGTCGCGATGAGGGGAAGTGTGCAGCTGTGAGCTAAACCATTCGACGAATGTCAGACACAGTCACAGTGAACACAGCTCCAGACATAATTATTATACTGGGTCGCGTGCACCACACGTGTATGAGCACCACTTCTACCTACTCTACAGATCTTCTCAGCTGTTATCTACACTCCGGTCAGTTCATCACAGCCTGGGTGTCTACCTACATGTTTTGGTGCAGTATGACAATTTAACACACATCACACCAACAGATGTTTTCGTATTCTAGAGACATTAGAGTCCAAGCACTCTGTTCACAATATATGAACAAAATACGGGTCAAAGTTGATATAGGGGTGGGGTGGGGTGGAGGGGAGAGAAGGGCGGAGAGCATTCTGATCACACCACTGTAGCGGGGTTAAATAAGTCATGACACCCGGGATCTTTCGCCTCCAATTTTAGTATTTACTACTTCAGCTTATTTATTTTGGTGTATGTGTGCTCGCTCTACGAAGATGACTTGCATAGAAGCTGGCGTAGCCCATTGCAAGAAGGTAAATGGGTGATATCTTCCTTGCTGAAGTTTTTATTTTGAATGAGAGCGCGACGAGATTTTGTTGTTCTTGCCGTTGACTTCGTAGAGAAATTATGCTATAGAAATTATTATACTATAGAAATTAGATGTTTGAACAGAAGAAAGTGAAGCTGAGCAGATTGAGGAGAGGTGAGCGGGGTTGCGTGCCGTTAATGAAAGACCTTTAATGAACAAGGTAAAATGGATGGATTGGTTTTTTTTTTTTTCCTTCAGTTAAAAGTAGACCCAGGCCATGTAAGTGGCGTGACTGAATGACAAGATGTGTTTAGTTTTGGTGTGGCACATTGAGTAAATTAAGCTTCAAAATATGTGACCTCTTGCTGAGTGTTATTTCTCTTCACACCACGGGGTCGACCACCCACCAAGTTACCCTGAGGGACGAGGTGTCATGCCGTCACACAAATCAAACGCAGCTTTAGTGTTGAAGGTAGAGTTTCCTGGTGTCCTAAGAGAGTGGCGACCATGGTTGTTCGTATGTTTCCTGCACGAGATAAGGAGCAGCCTCCTCAGGTGCTTGTTCTCGAATACCTGGATTTTTCAGAGAATCATTTTCAATGACATTTATTGACACCTTAACTCTGGTGTCTGTCTTGTCTATCTGCTTCTTGCCATACCCATTATGCCATGTATCCAACGGGAGAAATTCAAGAGAAGCTTCTCATTTTTAGGCCCCACAGTTTGGAATTCCCCTTCTATTCAGTCGGTCCGGTGGCGCAACGGTTAGCTCCTGTCACCAATACAGTGAAGGTTGACTGTCCTGGGTTCAGCTCTCGTCTCAGGCACGCTTTCTCTGCACGCGGCATCTGTTTAAACGGCTGGCTGCCTTGCCGTGATATAGCCTTAGTTGCTGGCACCAATCCCCCCTGCTCACTGTTTAGTTTTTTATATTTTCAACCATGCACATAGTCCATGTTTGTCATGCTGAATTGCTGATGCTTATGTTTCTTGTATGGCTTACCGCCGACTGTAGTTTTTTGTGTGCAGCTCATACCCGCATGGGGAAATGTGCTTCACAAATTCAATAATTATTATCATACATTTATATAAATTTTTTTTTGGTGCAGTAAAAACTTGTGTCCTTTATAAGTTTAATTTTTTAACAACATGAAATAATTTCACTCATATTTTTGGGTGCAGTATTGCCTATTATGTGTTATAAACACATGCCAGATTCTAAGCATTTTTGTCAACCCAGACTCTCAAGAAAAGCTAAAAATGGCCCTTTATTACTCTCTTAAAAAGCCCATATTCTATAATATTACATTAAATTCTTCTCAAAATTAAAAGGAAATGAACATCATACTTTAATTCATTTAGTTGCCATCACTAATGCAAATTCTTGCAAAGCAAATCTGAAGGAACATAATGATATCTGAAGTTTGATGTTTCACAGGCCTGGATCAAGTCTGTTTCACTTTCACTTAAAAATGCTAAACAAGAAATATTTTCTCCACAATGCTGCAACCAAAGCAACCGAAGATGTCAGATGGTTCTGATGTCAATCCACTTGTCATGCATCTTGTGGTACTGCCAGGGCATATACTTTTGAGGCAGTTGCAATGACTATGTGGTCCCTGCTGACACAAAGACCCAAAATGGAGTCATGAGGCTCAAGAGCCACAACATACTGTTTGGCAATGTTGCTGACATTCTGACCAGTGCGTCTGTTGCGAAGTGGGGTTCCAGTAGGCACATTCTGTCGATAAAGATAAACATGTCGTGAACAGTCTGCAATCACTGCCAGTGACAAATCTGGGGCACAGCCAGAGAAACTGCGTTGTGTCTTGGATGCCTGAACATAACCAAAAGCATCTAGTGTGCCAACATGTTGCCATGGGCAAGTTCTTCTGCCAGAATCACCATCAGTTACGGGTATCACTTCTGGCTGCCACAAAAGTCCATCCACGTCATGACGCAGACACAGTGATGGTGCCTTCTCTGCATCCAGCCGGGCAATAAATAACAGACTGTAGTTGATTGTTGCCTGTCACAAAATTATAAGAAGGTACTTGAAAGACAAATGTTGTACTCTTAGAACATTCATATCTAAGTTTTAAAAACTTTTGACTAAACAATTTAGAAAGAAAAGTTCATAGACATAATTTTTTATGAATTCAATAACAAGCTTTTTCTATAGTTCAAAATCTATGCATTTTTTAAAGATTTTAATTTCTGATTAATTTTACACTTCAAACAGAAGATAAATAAAAGTGCATTTATCTACCAAGCTTTAGTCAATGTGGTGTAAACTATCCGCTGGAACTGGCCCACACTCGAGCTAGGTGTAAAGTGGGTTAGTCCAAAGCTCATTACTGTTATTACACTTTGTCCAATTGCCTTCCCTTCCCTCTCCTCCCCCCACCTCTCAATAGATCACAACCTCTGAGATTAAACTGCTGCATTCAACAAACCTTAAAGGCCAAACTAAAGAATATTTTCAGATGTCTGGGTTTAGTTCAGCTCAGTTGATTGATTCCCTTATTCAGAAATAACCGTTTAAAGATGAACATGGATGCATCATTACCTGTCTCCCTTTCAGTCTCTGGAACATCTTGATGGATTTCAATGGGATGGATCTGTAAGTGGTCTACAATCCCAAAAAACCTCAAGGCACCCTTCTTGTTCAAGTTTGTGATATGATAACTGATCTGATCCAATAGACCTAAGGGTGGTTCATGAACATCCTTCAGAATACATCTTCTGAACCTGGTTTGAGACAATCTACACTCTAAGGCCTGCCATGTGCTACATCTTTCCTTACTGTACCTGGTGTGAAATCCTGTGAGTTTCCCCATCAATACGCATGAGATAGATGCACTCTTCATCATCCACTGCATCACAAGCTTCAAGTTGTTGAGTATTGAAAGGCTTGTTCTTTAGGTCTGGGTCAGGATTCTTAAAAAAACCAAAAAACATATATATAGGATTAAAAGAAATAATTCTTGAAGAATACAGTCAGATGTGGATCTTCTAGTGTTTTCCAAATGATTAGAATCATTAGTGGGGTAATTCCCCACCCAAAAGTCACTTGATATATTTCTAAACCTAAGTTTATGGGTTTTTTTTTAAAAAAATAAATATTCTAAAAAAATTAATAGCAGCTCTAGACTCTGATTTTCCTCCTGGTTAGCTTCTTCCTAAACCATTAGCTTTACGTGAGAGAAAAACCCTTCCAATCTTAACATTACAAGACTGTCACAAAATCCTTCTTAAGCAGTAATTCAGAAAATACACAAGTTTTCACAGCATCTTCCCAGAGTGATGCAACTTGCTAAGTGATTGCATAGAAGCATATTTTTTAAACTTAAACAACTGCCACATTTCCAAAAGCTATGCATGACCTTTAACCAAAAAATTTTGAAAATCTGACAAATGGGCTTTCATAATTTGTTAAAACGGTAAAAGGTAAAGGTTGTCCCCAAATCTTATGGTCTTTGGGGTGTGAGATGTTCTTTTCTTAGGACAACTTTATGCGAGGGCAGTGCCCACCTTCTCTCTCTCATTGCCTTACCTTCCCCCAATGCCTGTGGAGTCAAGCACTCATCGACAGTCAGATCAAATGGGGAGAGTTTTCTGTGCCACACAGGTTTAAACAGGGGTACCTGTAGGTTTGGATGCCTGTGCTCTAACCACCTGGCTATTCACCCTCCAATGTTAAAATGATAAGCTGCTAAATCCTGTTAATCATTGAAAACTGATCAGAAAGTGATCTACTTGCTGCATGTCATCAGCCTACAAATATAACAGGAATGCCAGAACAAGAAAATCTTACTAACCCTCTTAGCATGATGGGCTCTGCCAGGAAGCACATGGAAGGAGATTTTCATTACTTTTATTGCAAAGTTCAAGTTTCCTCCTTTCCAAAAATGTATGTTTCTTGGTCTAATGTTTACCTCGAAGCAGCAATAATAAACTTTGCCCACTGTCGTCTTCACAGTCTTCAGTTATAAGCTTGTCACTGTAATGTTATATTTTTATGTGGTGCTAAGAGGGTTAAGACACACTCAAATTTTCTTCATACCCATTGGTCTGATGTAAGGTGCTGCAATCGTTCATGAATTGCTGCAACAGTGGCTTCATCAAATGTCATTTCACCACGATTGTCACCAACAACAACGGTCTCCCACATGCATTTTTCTTCCTTTGTCAGGATCAGCTTCAGTCTAAAGTGATCACAAGAAAAATCCTCTTTCAATATGTCTGCAACATTTTAACTGAGGGACTGGGATGAGTGTAGGTAATACTGAGAAATTTTCTTTTTTTTTCTTAATGCTATTCTTTTTAATTCACAGTCACCTTCTAATCTGTAATACACATGAAGAACATTATTAATTGTCTTTTGTGATAAATAAAGTTGTATCTTATCAGATTATCTTCAAATTTCTGAAATTTTAAAATTGTTTTATGCTTGTCATGTCACATTTCCATGACTAAAAATGTTAGATGACATAAAACAATGATAGCAGGTATTCAATTTTACAGTGTAATAACTTTACTGCGTTGGCACCACAACAAAGGAACAGAGCCAGGCTACCTCGCACAGGAACTTTGCCCCTGTAACTATGAACCAAGGCAGCCTAGGCTGGCATTCTACAAGTTCCTTGTAGTTTTCTGCTCTATCATTCTCGAGAAAGTTTGAAGACACTAGGCAAAAAGAATTCCATGCTTGTTTTGCATCATCACCCTGCAGCAAGATGTTGAACTGGTCATCTTTAAAGAGCTCTCGAATCTGAGGACCCACAAGAACTCCCTCTTGAATCTTTGCCTCTTTGAGTCAAGGGAATTTTTCACGCAGGTACCAGAAAGCTGACAAAGTCCAGCCTATGGCTTTCATGACACTCCTAAGGAGCATGCTCTTAGTGCTTAAGAACAAGATAGAGGCAACATACGAGGGACAGAAGAACAAGCAAACAACACATGAAAGATGGCGGATAAACAACAGTACTGATGATCAATAAAAGACAAACAGAAAAAAATCTACAGAGGATCCAAGAAACAAGGACTGAGAGTATCATGAATTTGCAAAAGGAAGATGAGCAGGGAAGTAGCAATACGTAGAAAAAGGGGGAAGAGTGCGAAAAAGGACTAGCATTGTGTGGACTGTTGTTAGGAGTAAGCAGGAATAAGTGTAGCAGTACATAGATGCACAAACTACACAGGAAAAGTTGACCACTTACCTTTGGCCTTCAAGGGTCCAGGTACTTGCTGAGACATCAACAGTCTTTGAAAGTGAGCCACTTAGCAAAGCCAGACTATTTTTGACACCTATATCAATATAATCTCTTGCCACAGAGACATAAATGTCTGCCTTTGACACACCAACAGGCAGTGTTAGCTGCACAGATACATCCTCTGGTCCCTGGCTCCATGTATACATTGGATGAACAGATTCTGATAAATAGACAAAAATGACACTAAATTTCTACCTGATGCAAGCCTGAAAAACTCCTATAACATATTTTGGTTTACAATTTAGAGAGACCATCCTAGCTATGTGATGTATTTAGTGAAAACAAGTTTCAATATCACTTCAGAATAATATATTACTATGCTGAAACATTTTGCAACTGTTTCTGCTGGTAGTTCCTTGTAACAGTAAAGTTAAAGTAGGACACATCTCGTTTCTTGTTAACACTTTGAGTCTGGACCTCGAACTTTGATTCTGATTCCTAGTTACAAATTTAAAATATTTTCATAAAAAAATAAACTATACATAATAGGAAGATAAATCAAAAATTATAATTCAAGTTCTAAGTTAAGAAAAAGAAACCGTTCCTACTTAATTCAATCAATAAAGAAAATTTTGACAAAAGTTTATGCACTTGATGGACGCTGAGATGTTTAGTCACATATTCAGTGGATTTTAATGGTTACACGTGAATGAATAAACATGACTTGTAAGGATTAAGAACAACTTTAGTGTCAGAAATAGGCACATAAATGATAACCAAAAAATTGCTGTTTTCTGTATCTACTCATGTTGCCATTGTTTATGAAAAGAAAGGTACATTTGAAAAAATTCAAGTCTTCAAACTACTGTCTTCCTGTTCCCAGGTTAAAGTCTGTAACTTTTTTCAAATATGATTCACCTAAATGATTGGATTTCATCCCTTTTTGTTTACATAGATTTGAAGCAAAAACTATTGAATATGGCAGACACATATGAACAGCCTGGACTTCATAGCTGCTGAAGGTGCTGGACATATCTTTCCAGCCCAAACATAAAGATAAAATGCTCACCTTTCCCTTGGCTCACTTCCCATTCCATGCTTTCTGCTCCAGATATCACATCCTTCAATGAATCTGCTGTCAAGTCAAATAGACGGTTACTGGCAACAGTCACTGCACCTCCTCCTCTCTCGATGCTGGCATAGCTGAAAGGTTGTGATCCTTCTAATCGTCTTGTTCTTGTTACAACCCATCTCTCTTCTACTCCTTAGGAAAAAAAACACAGACTGCTAAATTCAAAATCCATCTTGAAACTTGCTGAATTTATCAACTTACCTGATACTTAGTCCCAGCTTATAGAAAACCCTGAGAAAATAAATCTGGATCAAAGAGATTAAATGTAAGTCACAGCAGGAAACGTAATGAAGCATATGCTAAAGTGCCTTTCAGCTTTTAAATCTCAATGAACTTCAACCACTATCATAAAAATACTAATTCAATAAACATATACTCCACTGATGAAAGAATGTTTATCTGACTGCTTCTCTAGAAAATAAACTTCATGTTCTCTTTCTCATCTATGGTCTAAGGGAGAGAACTAAGTCTCATCTAAGAAATAAAGCTTTCAGCATGAACCCTTTTATTATCAATTGTAACTTTTTACAGCTTGATATTCCTTTCTGATAACAAATGAGACGGCTTAAATTTTAAAATACAAATCTGCTTACCTTTTGTAAGCGTTATCCAGGTCAGAATGGTTCGATTTACAGGATATTTGTTCTCACCCTGCCTGACCTCTACGCTTGCCAGAAGACATTCTACAACATCCACAGCACTGCCACTTTCTCCACTAGTGGTAGAAGTATACTGAATGGAATCAACTACAGTAAAATATACATTTTCTCCCAAAACCTTGTCTTTATAGAGTACCTGCAAAACACACAAACAGATCAATATATAACAAATTAAATTCTCACCCCACACACACGCATATTTATGAATCATACAGTCTTGATTTTTCTTATATCCACATCTCATCAATTTTTACAACTTACATTCCACTGTGTTCTTTTGTGCCCACGCATCCCGGTATCAAGAAGGAAAAGTCTGCCTGCCCCATCTGCCAGAACCGCAAATGTTTGGTTGGAAAGGCAAAGAGAAATATTGAGCCGCCCTGTGCATTCTCTGTATGATGATGCCTCAGGAATTTCAAATACACGAAATCCACCATGTATTTTTCCCGTCTGTAACATGCACATTATAGACTGTTATAATTTCTTCAATTTTGAGTTTTGTTTCTGGTACAAAAAGTTGTCACACTTGAAGGATATGGTAGAATAGTTTTGCTGATGGCTGATGCTATCATCAAAATTACAATTTTTCTCAGAAAAATGTAAAGAATCACACACAAATTTTTAAAAACTGATTGGTGGAAAGGTACTAGAATGGGACTATTCTTTGTGTAGCTGCTAGCTAGTAAAGTTAACCATTGGGCCAATGTTTGGCTTAAGTTATCTATAAATATAATTCCCCTTAGTTTCGTGATCTCAAATCAAGTCTAAAAGTGGCTGGAAAACAAAATTTCATTGTCTTACATTTGTACATTTTTATCACTTGCATACATACTGACTCATTATATTCAGTGGCAATTTGTCCATTTATTATGCGTATAACTTAGTGGGGTGGTGGATAGCTTGAGTGGTTAGAACACTGGCTTCTGAACTGAGATGCTTGCCAATTTGGTATGCAGTGCAGCACACTTTCCCCAGTCAACCCAGATGTTGAGTACCTGGGTTGGGGAAGTTAAGACACCAACTTGAAAAGATTAGAGGACAACCTTTCACCAGTTAGCACAAAAAATATACCTCATGAATAAATATATTCTGCACAGCCCAATCAGTGTCAATGAAGTAGACTGATCTGTCTACCCATGGGTCTTGTACTAGGTGATTATATGCACCAAATAGCTTGGTGTGATGCAGTGTCAGCTGATCCTGTGTCAGAATGCTGACATCAAGTGCTGGAAGAATAAAAATAAATTTTATAAATAAAGCAGACTGGCAATCTGTGTTTATGGTGGCCTTGAAGTCAATCATCAAATTTGAAGGGAATATTCTAAGATATTACTAATGAATCCAAATTTTAAAATATTATGAAGAAGAAATTGTGACATACTTGAAACAAGCAGAACAAAAGCAACAACATTGTTATTTGTGATGGTACAGGTAAGTGAGAGAAGAAAGAAAGAGATGGGAACTGAGAGAAAAAGATATTCCCATGGCAGCTTCACTCTAAACACTGTGCGCCAATTGCCAAGCATATATCAAGGGATAGCAATAGAGAAAATGTTTCATTGTACCGATGTCACTTTTAAATAAGTTGTACTGAAATGAGGTGATAAGTTACCAATAATCTTGCCCCACTTAGCAAATAGCATTGGCTTTTTTTTAAATGCAGAAACCATTGTTCACGAACATTTAATTTAAAATAAACTAACAGCAGTAAAATCAACACTAATTACTGCAGTTAGCAGCTCCTTATTCCCCCCCCCCCCCCCCCCCCCCC
>SRHC01003377.1:593062-692761 GCA_004794325.1 Pomacea maculata | reverse complement strand
CCTTATTCCCCCCCCCCCCCCACCACCCACACCACCACCAATTCACAAAGATATAAACTAAGACAACCAAGATGCCTGGGTGGCCATACTTTGCAAAATCTGCAAGTCACTTCTGACAATAAGTTCTTATTAGCATGGCTTACTATGTTACCAAACGGAGAGAGCAATATTTGATATAACCACAGTGAGCCACGTTCAAGACTTTGAAAGAAGGAGGCAAGTCCGAAACTACAGAAAACTTTATCTTGTTGAAGACGCATGTCTTCGTATATCTTCATCTGTACTTATGTCATTATACAGACGTTAACTGAAAACTGTCTTTTGAATGCGTTTAGGGAATCCTTTATAATCATAATATATAAACAATTACAGCCATCGAACGACACATCTAACCACAACGAAAAATTACGCAGTCTTACAACACTTGAAATATGGATCTGTTTTTGACGCAAAATTTTGACTACGTTTTATTTAAAGATACTAACATTTCTCGAGTTCTTGACTGTAGATAGGAAGCGGATCGAGCGACAATTTATAACTTTCAAAATGCGGGTTTATCAGTTCTTTCCGAGGTTTTAAGTCGACGTAGTTTGCCATCTTGTGTCCAAGCTACCACGCCCTCTCTTCCTTTAGTTACTTTTGCAAATTGGGAGATTTGAGAATCTTCCCAGACAAAGAACGCTGGTTATGGTCCTTGGATAAACTAAAAGAACTTTGAACCAGGGACCATTGTTTACGCTTTAAACTACATCTCATCTCTAATGTCGAAGCAAGTGACAAAAATGACACAACGTACATTTGAAAAGGGTAAACACAAAGACACTGTTTTATTCACTATGCGAGGAGAGTATTTTTACAGTTTATATCTGGCTGTTATGAAGATGTCAATCACACGAAGGATGCGGAGGATTCAGTATTCTGTATATTTGCTCAAAGATGCTAGAATGTGCAGACGAGAAATATTCGTCAAAAAAAATTTAGAAATAAAAATATTAATTAAGAAATATTAAGTTACGTCAAGAATTGTTATGAGATTCATAACGTACCAGCGCAATAGTGGAAAAGCGGTGTCAAATTATTTGTACTATACATATATACGACATAACTACGAGAAGTTATGTACAAATGTTTAAAACTCAGGTTTCCCTTTTCCACCACTCACTCCTGGTGTTCTGCGACTGTACAGCATGCGTTTTTGTCCTTACGCTCAACGTACACGTCTCGTTCTAGCCCACAAAAATATTCCGTAAGTTGATTTGAAATTTTATTCATAGACTAGTTCTTTAACTCTTCATTTCACAAATTGTAGGCTTTTGATGTTACTGACACAAAGTTATAACTTTGTATTACAAGTTTAACTTGTATGACGATGATTGAAGGGGGGATAAGTTCAAGTTTTCATCCTTTGAGAGCGAAGACCCTGAGTGAGGTAAAGATTGAATCCAACAGAGGCCATAGGAACAGTGAACATACATGGCTTATCATGTCTAAAGCATGTCATGTGGAAGACAGAACCTGGCCTCTCCGCCCAATGCCTTCACCTTCCCTCGTCAAAGACCCATAGCAAAGGGGCATAGGCAGTTTTCCAGCCACAGGCCTGTGCAGGCCCTCGATCTGCTCCACATTTGAACACACAACTACTAGGTGCCGATGACTCCTCTTATTTCTATAACAGATCACAAAAACTATAGTGACATTTGTTTCCGACAATAGTTTGCTATTGACAACACCACATACTGCTGTCACCTTATTGGTGATTTTTTGGAGCCCACAAACCATGCACAGTATTTCAGGCAGAAATCGATGCCAGCATTTTGAAAATAGTAATTTTATTTTTCAAAACAAATTAAACTTCTAACCTCCATCAATGTGCAATCCTTATTTAAATAATTACAATATAAAATAGCTGTCATGCACAGTTAAATTTTGTCATATTTCTTTTTCAGCTATGAAACCATAAATGTACACTTAAAACGCAAACCAGACTGGCTATTAGCACGCAACCCGAAGGGCAGAGTGCCGGTTCTTGAATTTTCAGATGGTCGTATTGTGTTTGAGTCCGTCATCACATGCCAGTATCTTGATGATGTCTACCCTCAGGAACCTCTGACCCCAGCTGACCCATATCAGAAAGCTCGAGATCGTTTGTTTGTGGACTATTGTGACAAGGTTTGTTGGCCATATAATGTAGCTTTCGAAAACATTCATATCATATACTTGTCCTCTATAATATGAAAGAGCAGACAATGACATATTCGAGTAGCCATTTTTGTATGTGTGCATGTCTGTTCAATGAAATAGTATGGCAGACTAGCCTCAAGTTTTGTAAGGGCTCTTGGGTAATGTTCGCCATCCTTGTGCTGCCAGATGAAGACTTGTTCTTTGGATTCTTTGCAGTTTATGATGGCCATCTACCAGCTCTGGTCTTCAGACAACAACAGTGAAAAGGGCAAAGCTACCATCCATGTAGGAATGCAGATGTATGAGCAAGAATTGACACAGCGAAACAGTGGTCCATTTTTTGGAGGTAATTAAGCACATTTCTGTGATTTATGATAGTGTACATATTCCTCTGTTCAGTCAGTCATTTGTCCCTTGACTGGTACCTGTTATGTGAGGGGAGCATATGGACAGATATGGCAGCTGACAAGGTTTGCCACTCATGCCTGTTTTGTCCAATAGTGAGCAGGTTCTGTATCTTGTAGTTCTTTATTACCTACTAACAGATCTGTTTCTGCAAAATGTAGGTTGCAAATCAGCCTTTCACCAATAAAGATGGAAGTGTGGTGTTCAGTAAACAGTCTACTAGCCAGAGTCAGATTTGAGTATGTATTTAAGTATGTTGTACACGGGCTTCTGCAGGATTACGTGGATTCATCAGCAGTATGAAGAGTGTATTCATTAATTGCTGACATCATACCTGTTTGCAGGAAACAAGCCTACCATGCTGGACTATCTTATATGGCCATGGTTTGAGCGTTTATCACCATTTGTTAATCCTGAAGTGATGCCACACCATTCTTTGACCAAGAACAGAAACACAGAACTGACCTACCAGAGAGCAACAGGTGCTTTGCAATATCCAAGGCTTCAGAGATGGATGTCCTTCATGGTCAAGCTACCTGCAGTGAAAGCTACCATGTTTGACCTTCATATGCATCACAGTTTTGGACGCTCACAGATTGCAGGTGATCCAGACTACGATGTGGGACTAAATGATGAACCTCCATTTCCTCATTCACAACTATGAGGTTTTTTTTATTTTCGCTCAAATGAAAACTAATTTCCTACATTGGGCTTTCTACAATACAGAGCTATCATATTTGATTTTGTTATCTGTTCAACCACTGATTTAAATAATTGATAGAAGGAAATGTTATTTTCCTTTATGTAACATGCTCCTATAATATGCAGAACTTCACATATGTTACCTGAGTATGTATTCAAGTATGTTGTACATTTACTTCAGCAGGAGTCCATGGATCCATCAGCAGTCATAGAGCACCAATTTTAACATATTTAAAATCTTTATCATCATTCTGTTGATCCCTTCACTATTAAAACTAGAAATAGTTTGCATGATTTTTTGTTTAATCCATAAGGGGTCTCCCTAGATCTCTTTTTTTTTTTAAAATCAGGACCAGGAATGCTGAAATATCATTAGTGTTAGCGCCTTTGATTTTATAACAGGTATTTGTACTGTAGTTGGAACTAGTCAACTTGGAGTGAGTCAGATATTTGTACATAAAGCTTGCTGGACATGGTTATTGCAAAATGTATATGAAGGACCAAGAGTCTTTAAACTGGAAGTTATTTAATTCTGCATCAGTGGATCGGGAAGAGAGCAAAAAATTTTGAATGAAGGAATCTGATCAATTGGTCCGTCAGGGACAGACTTTATTAAGGGCCTATCAAAAGGCCTATGACTTCTTTTTTGAAAATGTTCATAGCATTAAAATTATATTAAAAAATGTCACCAGAACACTCGGTTTTGTATTTTCAGGGACATTGCATAACTTTATTATTTTCTTCACAAACCAGTTATATTCTGATTTTAATGTCATCATAATAAAAAAATTATTTGGTTGACACAGAATGTGTTTAAATAATGGTGAACTGGGTTCTCCTCAGCTGTCTCTGTCAGACTGTCTATCCACTGTTAATCACAACATGTATGGAAGAATTAGATTTTATCAGCATTGGTCACTTAATTCACGACCTCTGGATGACTACTGCAACTTTGTTCTACTGGGTTTACCTGTTGACTATAGATCGTGCACCTGCGAAGATCAGATGATGCAGAACCATGTTATGCTGTTTGTATTATATTAATGTGTGTTATTTTGTGTAAAGCTCGATCTGTAAACCATAAAGAGTACGTCACTCTAAAGTAATCTTTATTACTGGTAATTATAGAGATGCTCGCAAATAGAGATCTGTACGCAGGTCAATCCACCATGTTCTGAATACAACACATCAACATTTTTTGTAAATGGATATACGCGTCACGTCATGTACGTTAGACAATGAAATCAGATACGCACTTAATGCAGGCTAAATGAATATCAGAGCAGCGACAACTGTTTGATGTTAATTAAAGTGATCGTCAGCATATACATTTAAAACAAATCTCCAAACTCAAGAATAAAACGAAACAAATGCTTTATCAATATCATGTCATGTCATGGGTGACTGACTCGTGTGGGCCTGGGTCGATTCGGCCTTCGGCGTTGGATGCATGGTCGTGACTGGGTCGACTCAGGCGGTAGGGCGATGTGTCTTGGGGCGAAATGGCCTGCGATCGGTAAAAATAATTCAAGATGCGAGCGCAGAAGAAAAAAATTAATGAAGCATTCAGATAATAAAAGATTGTGATAAAAGGACTTGGGAGTCACCTTTGATCGCGATATATCATGGGATATTTGAAATTTGGGGAATACAGTGATACCTCGGTTCTCGAACGCCTTGACTTTCGACCAAATCGGTATTCGACCAGGAAATTCGAGAAAATTTTGTCTTGGAATCCGAACAAATATTTGGAACTCGAACATCCGAACGTCCGAGATGAGCCGACAACAGCAGCAGAAGGATATGGTGGAAGAAATTTCTTCTGAAGAAGAGAGAGTGGAGGATATTTCTAGTGGCCTTATTCATGAAATGTGTGCAAAATGGGCAGAAATCGCAAATTTTGTCGAACAACATCACCCTGATAAAGTGGTAGCAAATAGAGCAGTTAACATTTTTAATGACAATGTTATGTCCACTTTCCGCAAAATTTTGCAAAGGAGAAAAAAACAGCAAACAATTGACAAATTCTTCCGTAAAGAAATCAGACAAGCAACTGCAGAGCAAGATTCTGATTCTCCTCAGCAAAAGATACAGAGAACAGAAACACCCGAAGAGCAGTTACCCTCTGTTTTTATTGAAGAGGAGTCCCCTTCAAAACAATAACCATCCCCCTTCCCTCCTCCCTCCACATTCATTCCCTCCTGCCATAAAGTTTGGTACAGGTACAGTAAATGAAACACAATTTACTGCATTGTACTATACAGTACATTTTTTTTTTTTTTTATTTTTTTGTTTTTTTGTTTTAATAAATACACTTTTATTTCTTATTTCTTGTTGAGACTCATGTTTTTCTACATATTATATACAAATTAGGCCAGTAAATAGGCATTTTCTGGGGCTTGGAACGAATTAATCCAGTTTCCATTATTTCCTGCGGGTTTCATTGCTTCGGTTCTCGAACAATTTGGTTCTCGACCGTCCTCCCGGAACGAATTATGTTCGAGAACCGAGGTATCTCTGTATATTTTTCTGGATATGCACTCACGCCATTTTATTAACATGGCTGCCTGTGTGCAATGCTTGAACAGCGCAAAGCTGTTTGGCAATGTTTGACTCAGTGGCTACTTGTGTCATCGGCGGTCGATTCCTGAACATGGGTCGATTCCACTTAAGGTTTTGGGACAATTAAAAGTCACGGCAGGAGTCAATCTTACTCTAGGGGCGAAATCGATATGGCTAGGTCGAAGTTACGGATTTGGGTCGAAGTGACCCTCTCCTTGCACTGTGCAGCCTTCCTTTCATGCAAAACAACCTATGTCAGCGGCTTTCGGCAAACTCGATTGGCTATAAGCTGATACTATCTCATCTTCATCACAAACTTAATTTTAAAAATCGACCATTGACCGAAGTATGTTATGAACCATGCACTTGAAGATGGATATAATATCATAATAAAATACATATATATGTACCTTGATTGAATGACGAGATAAGATCTGTGACCTAACGGCACGACCTTAACGGTGAGAGCACAAAGTTCGCAATGATTGCAATAATTCGCACCGTATCGAAGAGGTGCTGATCAGCGGTGCTTGTTATGCAGGTAACAGTATTCATACTCCGTCACTATGAATGTGTCCGTCATTCTCTCTCTCTATATATATATGTTTAAAAAAACACTCATAACACACGCATTGCTATTGTTCGCAGGATATATGTATATAAAGATATATAAATGTAATGTGTTTGTGCACGAGTCACCGCAGATGCAAGCCTCTTTGTTGTCTATGCATGCTAAGAACCAAATAATGCGAATGTTAAAATCTGTTATTTAAATTGCTAAACTGTTTTTATATAGTCTAGTAGCAGTAGTAATATTGATGGAAGATTGTTGGTTTCAAATAGCAGAAATGTGCAATTGTTTTAAGTGATTTGCATATATAGTAGAATGGAATACAAGAAGAAATATTGTGTTTTATTTCAATTGCAGGTTTGATATCTAAACTGAAGCTGTAATAATGATGTAAAGGGGAGGTGATCCAAAGATCAAAGAAAACCATGACAACATTTACACAGCCATTTGATTGCCTTTCCTGGCCTTTTAACTGGCTTATGGCAATGGCCACAACCCTTGTTTGGCCTTTGCAAAGTGCTTTCAGCGGACTTATATCTTTGTTTATACCAACAACGTATGAACTAAACAAGCCACATATCTTGTTGTTCCGAAGACTGATCCTTTTACCTGTATATCTTGCATTAGTAGTGATTTTTGCTCCACTAGGACTGAGCTGCATCCCTCTTCGTTGCTTACTGTCATTACTGCGACATCCATTTCAGTATTCTGTGATAAAAACTGCATATACATCAGCATGGGAAAGACATGTGTTGTCTAGTCTGGAGGGTTCTCAGTACAAGAGTTATCAGTTTGGAGTAGCAACAGCTAACGTTTGTCTTCTTCCTGAGTTTCTAGCAAGAATAAACAACATTTCGCATGGTAGCACCAGAGCAAGAACCACAGGAGAACGGATTGTTGTGGACCAGTTCTTTTATGCTGCAGAGCAAAATGCAGTTTTAGGACTGAGAGGACTTAATGGTGACCATTCTAAAAAAGTCCAAGTATACAACACTTTTGCGGCAGGTCTTGATGCACATTTTCCACACCTTGACTTTCTGTGCTTACAAGAAGTTTTTGACTGGAGCTATAACAAAATTCTTCGCAAAGAACTTCACAAGGTGTGGATGGTAACAGGGCTAATAACATCTTTAAACACTAATGTGGATTTTGATTCTTTTGATATTGTGACTAGAGTTTTGTTTTATTTCTTAGATTCTGGAAAACGAAAAAGTTATTGAAGGGGTAAAGATTAGAAAAGTGAGGTGAAAGATAGGGAAATACAAATCCTGACTTCCACAAGCAGGAGAGATGTAACCTCATAGAAAGTTTCTTGATCTTGAAATAGTAAATGCACAAGCAGTCTTGCTGTTAAGATTTTAAATACAGTTTAGGTTGTTAAACCTGATAGCTAGCTTTGTGTATTTGCTGACAGGTGTTTCCATACATTATTCATGATGTTGGCATCACATCAATGAAGAGTAACTACTTTTTGTTCAACTCTGGCCTTCTATTTGCCAGTCGTCATCCTGTGCTGAAAGCTGATTTCAAGTGTTTTTCAACCTCAGTTGCACAGTGTCGCTTTACCAGTAAAGGTCTGCTTATGGTTAAGGTAAGAATATTTTGTATACCTGTGACCCTGAAAGCTGGATATATATGGCCATTCTTTTCTAGTTTTTGAGGGGAGAATGCAGTAATTATTAATGTTAATGTTATTATAGGCTCTTTGAATTGGAGGCTATCTTCATTTTCATTATAACCACATTCCTGTCTATACTTGTATAGGCTGTGAAATGCCTCTTTTAACAATGACATTATTTGCTTGTTGTTGGACTTTTGCGGAGTCACAGTCTAATAATCTTTAATTGAAATACAACAGTCCTTTCTGTATCATGTTCTTGTTTATTTTTCATGCTTTTTTATGGGCATCAAATAACCTGCATACTGAAAAATACGTAACTTCACTTCAGAAATATTTTTAGTTGCAAAATGATTTCTAAAAATATCTTTTTTGTGTATTTTGTAGGTACTCATAGGCAGTGAGTTGGCAGCTAAGAGGAAGGTTGGCTACATTTTCACTACCCATTTGCAGGCTTATCAGGGTAAGCAAAAGTAAGGTGATCAGACATCTCCATTAAGGCAGGGCAGTCCCACCTTTGACCGCTTAAATTTCCCCCTTTCATCTAAAAAGTCAAGTGCCTTCTTTTCCTGTTGTAGTCTTGGTGTCCAAAGGCCTGCCAAGCCCTCAGATGTGGTGTACTGGTAACCAGATCTCTAATGTTGCCGAATTCTAGACTTCTGTTGCTAAATAAAAATTTCTACTGGTAAAGGATCTTTAGTTTGTTTTCTTTTTAATAACCCATGTCGCCTTCCACCTGACTCCCTCATTCCTCTTTTCCCTGAATTTTTTAGAACGTCCCAGGCCCCTTTCTCTATTATTAGGTACAGCTGTCTCCCTCTCTTAGTGAGCCCTCAGACACAGAGTTGCTGAATGGTCGGGTACAGGGAAGCGACTGTAGCATCCCAAGTATGTACATGGGTTTGCCTGTGTGTGTGTGTGTGTGAGCCTGTGTGTGTTTGTGTATCTGAGCCTGTGTGTATGACCACATACCATGTCCCTTCCTCTGTTGCTATAAAGTGGCCCCCCTCTCCCTCTGGGCAAGCCCTCGGAAACAGGTCGACAAAGCTGGCACTACTGTTACATCCTCAGTATGCATGTGTGTATATTTGAATTTGCCTGTGCTTTTGTGTGTGTGTATACGCATGCACATGTCATGTCTAATCCCCCATGCTGTATCTGTTGGTGCCAGGAAATTAGACCAATGTAGTTTGATTAAAAGTGTATAATAAATCATCCATTTTTAAAGGTAAGGTATAAGCTTTATTATTATTATTTTATTTATTTTTTTATTATACTAAATTTAAACTAGCATGGAATAACTCCATTCTTCGCACTTATGGTACCATCCACTTTATTTCATGTATGCAGGTCCCTATTCAGTTATATGTCGGCAACTGGATGAAATTCTAAAGTGGATTGAAGAATTCAGACAGGAAACGAAAGATGCCAAAGACAAGGTTCTCTTTGAAATTTTGTGTGGGGACTTCAACTTTGACAACATATCACCAGGTAGTTTGCTTTGGTGCTTAACTTATATTTTCAATAAGCTGCCAGTTTTTACTTAAATTTCAAATGCTTTTTAACTCTGAGAAAGCAGAATTGTTTCATCATAGTATCATCAACATTTCTTCTTTGTAGCGGGTAATAAATAGTTTCTTTAGTATAAAAGTTAGCCCAGACACAAAGGGAGAAAGAATATATAAACTTTATTAGCGTATAAAACTGAAGATATTGATAATACAGAGCACAGATTGACTGTAAATGGTTTCATTTTCCAGTGCTAACATTTAAATTATCTCCCCTCCCATGTTCAGCTGGAAAGAGTGATGACTGGAAAACTATGCGTAACTCTAGCTTCTCTTTTTAAGCAGATAAAATAAAGAAAGAAGTCTGAATCTTTGTTAACAAATCCTTTAGATCATTATTCAGAGAATAAATACATGAAAGAAAACTAAGTAAAGATGTAATAAACATATAGTAACTTGTTGAAATGAATAAGAAAATAATTTTTTATTCTGAAAATACTAGTTGATTCTTCCTAATGTGATAAAGAGAACAAGCTAGAAATATTTGCTGGTTATATTTTCCACAGGGGATAAAGAGAACAGGGAACATGCAGTTTTTGATGTGTATACAGATCCTTGTCGAATGTTTCCTGGGAAGGATTATGATTGGACTGTTGGTAAGGATGTGAATATCATGGCATTAAGTGTAATGAAAGACAGACATTTTGTCAAACAATTATCATTGATTTGGAGTGTCCCCAAAACTTCAGGCACAGTGTTAAGTAACATTTTTTTTAACTGTCACAGAAACTGGCATCAGTTTATTTTCTGTGCAATAAACATTGTCCCAAATAGATGGTAGAGTTTCCTGTGTGTTTGTTTGGCGTGTATAATATTGATTCATTTTTGAACTAGGAATTTGTTTCTTTCCATTATTTGTCTTGCAGGGACAGAATTCAAACAGATTTTTATGCATGATTCTTCAGTGAAAAGTCCAGAGTCATTAAAGTCATCTTTGAATGACCCTGTCCTGCGGCATAGATATTTGCTAGATGCAGACATAAATGAACACTCCATAGACACGTTAGTGAAGGTCAGACTAAAAACTGATGCGATGGGTAACCTTCTGACCTTTCCTGCAGCAGGAAAACGACGTATTGACTATGTGTTGTACAGGAGAGATACACCAGTGGTATGCATTATGATTTAGTCTTTTTTCTTTCTTTTTATAGGTATACATGCACATACATATTAATGGTTAATATATGTATGTATTTATGTACATACCAGCATGGATGATTTTACATGCAATTGTGTGATTCAGCTGAAAAAAGAAACAGTTTCTACAAAATATTTTTATGGCAGCTTTTAAGATTTTTTCAGAGCCTAAAACTTGCATAATGTTGATCATAGATATTTTGTGGTACACATCCTTTCAGATGTTATTCTCAAACTCTACAAAGTTTTCTAGAAAAGGTATTCCTGTTGTTTGCTGAATCATTACACATGTAGATTTAAGTAATAAGATGTGGAATCGTATTATTTTGTCTTTTTGTCTGATACTCAAGGCATAAGATACTTTTTAGCCTAGGATTAGTTATAAAAATGTTGCATAGATTGCTCGAAGTACAGCTTAGTGAAGTAACCAAATGTATTTTTTTAGTGTGTGTGTGTGTGTGGTAGTTTATGCACTTATAGTGTAATGTGCAATACTAGTTATTATTATTATTACAGGATGTGAGTGGTGTAAAATTCATCACAAGGCTGGCTTCGCTCACTGATCATTTACCTGTCAGCATGACCTTCAGTGTTAAATTTTAAATGTTGACTGATGCCTGAAATTGCATACAGATGGATACTTAGTGGAAGTTCACGCAAGAAATACCAAAGAATATTATATGAGATACACAAAAAGTATATTTTCATCATCAGTCATTTGTCTGTGAATACAATGTAAAGAAATGTATGATGAGCTTGTGATGAAGGATGTGAAACATATCAGACCATACACGTTGTTTGTGATTTAAATGCCAGAGGGAATTTCAAGCAAGTTAAAGGCAAAGATGTAGAAGCCAGGACATCAACTTGAATTTCATATGAAAACAAGAATCAAAAAGTCCAGCAAACCCATTCTGAAAATAGCTGCATTTGATACGAACTTGTTACTGGGTGCAAGTTATTTGAAAACCTGTCTGTACTATAAATATTTCTAAGCATTATGCACTACATGCATTTTAAAGCAATTAGAAAAATTAATATCCGTTATAGTAAGGTAAAAGAGGTCGGCTACTAGTCTTCATCCATTGAACCATGTGAAAGATTTAAAAACTAGAAAGCGTTATTCTGTAATAACAAAGTTTTCTGAGAGAAACTGAACAGCTTCTTCTGCTTAAAGTTTTGCTTCTCCTCCCTTCTGTAACATACACTTAAAAGCAGTCCAGTGATCAAGAGGTGTCTTACACACATCTGTTACAATTTTGCTAATTTATTTATACATCATCAGCATTTTTGAATGACCTATTATGATTTGTGTCGCCATTTTTATGGTTAAAAATTATTTTAATGAAGTATAATTTTGTATTTTTGGTATTTAATTTTCAATCAAATTTGAGATTTGAGCTTTAATTGTTTTCTTAATGTCATACCTCTTCCTTTTGAAAATAATTTTCTAATATATGCAGTAGTTAAAATGATTTACTCTTAAATGGACTTTTTATGAGCATTTAAATTATTCAAAGAAGGCTTTGTAATTTTTAATAGATTTATATTATGTATTATGATAAAGAGTGAGTGTCGCTGTGTTTGTGTGTGTGTGTTTAGAGAGTTATATGCTGGTTTAAATCAGAATATTACTATTCAGTTCAAATATAGCTGATTGAAATTATTCTGCAGTAGCGTTTTTCCTGTTGACATCCTTGTTTCCGATGCGTGATTTGGTTCTAAATGGCGATCCTGTTTGTATATCTTCTAAGCAGCAAAGGAAATTGACATTTAATATGCCGTGTACATCTTTTCAAGGTCATGTTTTCATTTCATAAGTCCTCAGAATTTTGCGGTGTCAGGTACCCACTCTACCTCTGGGTCAACTGGGGAAAGTAGACTAACACGTCATGGGTATCCAACTGCATGGAGTTGAACCCCGTTACTCAAACCACTTGGCTGTTCCCGTCCCCATACTCTGTCGAAGTTTGGTTGAGTCTTTTTCTAGGAATTTTGTCTGGCATTCATTAGATTGAATTTTCACTCATCATAGCTACAGCCATAGTTAAGTGACTGGTAAACTTTGTGATTGTCCTTCAATCTGTAGTCTTTACGTTGACAATGCGCTAAAGTAGTCTTGCTGGCCTATGATTTCCTAGAACAGACCTGGGCAAGGGGCGGCCCGCGGGCCGCATTCGGCCCGCCTCCTGTCTCTGACCAGCCCCCATCTGGCCCCCCCGCCTGTATATATACTATATATACAGTATTGGTTGAAACTGGGTTTACTATATTAGTCTGGCCCTCTAAAACCATCCCAATTTCTCATGCGGCCCCTTTGGAAAATTAATTGCCCACCCCTGTCCTAGAACTAGCTCAGAATTCCACTCAGACGAAATACATCCGCGGTGTAATGATCTGAAGATGTTACATCTATTTGATTTTTGCTAGTTTGAGTTGAAGAAAACTATGAGTTGGCTGAAAAATAAAAATAAAATTGTCCATACTGTATCTTCAATCCCACAGAAGCAAAACAAAAAAAAACAAAAAAAAAAAAAATGGGGTCTGGATGCACAAGATCTGTGAAGGAAGATATTTTGGCTGTGGAAAAAAGAAGTATGAAAAGATGTGTACTAAAAGTACTGCGATAAAATAAGAATTCGTTGACAAGATATTCCCAGGCCTTTACATCTCTTTACAAACATTACACCTCTCCAAAGATGGCAGTTCCATGACAGGATCGCGGTGGCAATAGCTGAACATGGTCTGGCGCAGTCACAACATCAGCTTTATATTTGTACAATATTTGTACAAGTTCCTCAAACCATGGTAGTACCGATCCTGCTTTACAGATGTGAAACGTGGAGTCTGCTCACCGATACGGAGATCGAGGAGAATTGGGGAACAAGTGGCTACCCGGAACACAGGGAACATAAAACCGATGACTTGTAGGATGTCAGGAACCCCTATACTCTCTCTAGTCAAGCGATGTAAGTTGGTTTGGTCCGGCTTTGTTAAGCCGACATGACACTTCGTCGAAGAACTGCATGGTTTACAAACTTGAAGGAGTGGACTGGTCATCGTGCGAGGACCTGCATGCTCACCATCGCCCTAGTCAGGCGTGTGGCGGGCTTGTCAGGTGCGCGTCTGTCCATGTGCTGTCCCCAACAACCAGTACCAGACAAGGGACGAATGAATAAATGACAAAGATAATAAGAAATGGGGTAGGGGTAGGGAAGGTCATTAACTGTTTATCCTGTAAGTTACAGCTTTCAGTTTCTTCGTAAATTATTTTGTAGAGCGTGAGACCGCATCATTCATGGTTTCATTTATCATCATTGCAGTGCAAAGGTCTGAGAGACAAGTGCATTTTTAAAATCCATGAGTTACTACGCAAATAATACAAAGTCACCAAATCTGAGTGAATTCAGGAAATGCAAGTATTCAAACAGGTCACCGTGACATCGTAGTGAAACATATGCCTAACGCTCTCAGTTCCTCCATTTGCTGTGGTCTTGATAAGAGTATATATATACACTCTTCCAACATTGCAAGCACATGGATGGGGATGGCTTAGCAGATTATATCTCCTGGATGGAACTAAATTTGGGGAATTTAATTAGCATTTGTAATAAACTGAACCCAGTCGTTTTAAAAATGCTCTTTGAGGCCTTTAAAACGCACTGGGGTATGTCGGCCTTTAAAATGAAGAACTGATTGCACTGGGATTCTCAAATGATCACAACTTATAAATGCAATACAAATGGTCGTCAACTGTTGGTCCTTTATTGATGCACCGAACAGAAATTAACAAACCACAGTTTTGTGTACTTTGCAATGCAGTCATCTGTGCATAGCTGCAATTGCAATATTCTTTGTCAACGCGCAAGAAACTCCAGTCAGATCGCGTTCACGCGATACTGCTGAACCATTAGGGTAACGAAAACGCTGCAGGTAAGTATATATATATATCCTTTGCAGAGACTGGTGAGAAAGGCTGGCATCTTGAGCATCTTGCGCCGCTAGCAGCCAGCAGCGCCAACTGTGGAGCAGCAGCCGAGGCCTGTACAGCGCGTTGCAGGTGACTTGGCAGTATTCACAGGCTTATCGTCCGAGAAAGCACATCAGGGAACTGTCTCTGTGTCGGTGCAGATTCCGAGTGCTACGACCACGAACTTGTGTTACGACAGTGTAGTAGACATTGTGGCTGACTCAAATGTTGGTTCTGCATCAGCTGTCATCAGTATTTGTGTTGGATGCTGGGGCATCTTTAGCAGCATTCCATGTTCTTCGTGTTTTCGTCAGTTGTTTGTAGCCATTAACGTCGTCAGCCAACAGTGTATTCCAGGAGATAAAGGATGTTCTTTGTGTGTGATGTGCATTGCTCAAAAGAGTAATCCTCTGGTTATCAAGGGCTGTATTAGTTTGGATAATTCTCATAGTTACATGAAGCACAGCTGACCTTGGGTTTTCAAGATCATTACAGTTAGAGCCCTCGCAGAATTTCCACTGCGTAGATATTAACAATCATATTCACATCGTAACGGAATTTACTGAGTTTCAAAATAGTTCACAACTTTTATATAAAGGTTGGATTGTTCTTTTCATTGACTGCTTCACAGGTGAGGTGAAGTTGCTTTGAAGTTCAAACCCGCTTCTACCCTGTTTTCCTCCTTCTTTCCCCACCATTTACAACCTTAATTACCGAAGGTATATGCAGAAGATTCGATCTATCCTCTTGCTCATCCTTATTGTCCACATTTCCCTGACCTATGACCTTTAGTTTAACCCTCAGCATGATTCTTTGAGTGACTTTCAACACCCCTTTTGCGTTCGTGTGTTTAAATCTAGTGTGTGCATCTGAGGGTCGGAACAAACTGCAGTTTCGATTGACTTTTGATGAAGTAATGCTTTGGATAGCAGCTTAGACTTTCCCTCTGACACCCGATATACCCTGCATCCAAGTCATCAATGAGAATGTAGATATCACTTCAGTTGTCTTCAGTGATCCTGGTGTTCTAGTAGAGTTGATCCTTATTATTTGTTTGGGTGCTTCTCATTCTTACCACCCCATTTAGGAGGAATTGATTGTATTTCCCCATCTTACCCCGAGTGCAACCCCAACTAAAGTTCCACCAAAAGAATCTCCAGTTTGTGTTTTATTGGTTTGCTGTTAATCTGGACCTGCATATTGTCAGTTTTAATCTTAACTGACTGCCTCCATCTCCACGAAGTTAAAACTTTTGACCATCTCACTGACAACTTGAACCCGTTACTGAATAATGCCACTGACAGCCTGATCCCCTGCCTGAATCTCTGCCACTGTCACTGGTACCAGAACCTTTGACAGTGCCACTGACTGACAGCCTGAACCCTCTGCCACTGTCACTGAATCTCTGTCACCACTCAACCCCTGAAGTTTGTTGCTACATATTTTGAGTGCTACATCCGCCAACACCCACAATGATGGTAATGTCATAATAGATTTTTGTTGTTGTTTTTTTTTTTGTATCTATAAAACTGATTATGAACCATCAATTTAAAATATTGCATTATTGTAACCTGTATGTCATATCAGAGCTGATGTTTGAAACATTACAAATATTACAGCTTATAAATCCTTCAGCATATCAATTATTAGCAGATATATATATATAGTCTTCTTTACCAATGAATCTGGTGTGGGATGTTGAAACTGATGTTCATACAATGAGGGTAGGTGTCAAATGTCAAACAAATGAACTAGTTTACCCATTTGGAATGTGAGGAAAATGGGGGGATGGAGCAATTTCTTTGAGATTCTGCAGTTAATTAATGTCTACAGTTAGTCAAACATTGTCAAAATTAAAACCTTGTTTACTTAGTGTCTAAACAAAACTCTTCAAACAATGGCTTTAACGAAAATGTGATACAGTATATTGATATTGATTAATTTAGCCATTGTGATTTAAGACAAGATCAAATTTGCATTGCAGTTCCAGACAGACATGGTCAGTGATATTTTGTAGTATAACTTCTTGTAATGTGTATAGCATCTCTTCTGTTCAGCATGAAGGTTGGTACAGTAATCAGTATCATGCCAAGAAGGTATCCTGTCACTATGTGCATGTATCAAGAATATTTGTGCAACTGGAATGCAACACTTCACTAAGTAGGATCCAGGAAGTACACTTCCAGCATTCTGTTTAGCATGCCAACAATATAAACACAGTAGCCTAGTCAAAGCAGGATCAAGATGCAGATTTGACATTGCTTATTAGCAAAGATTGACTATAGCCAGTCAATTGTTTTTAAACATGTAATGGCTTTTCTCTTCCATAGTACTGTTTGACATGAATCCCTTCCCCCTTGTGCAACTGCTGTGGTGTGCCCTCCCTTATCCCTCCTTTGGCATCTGTTATCACATCTGTCTTGTCTCCTATTTTGTTTTTCCAATAGATAATTCCTACATGAATCCCTCAATCCCTTTATTTCTCCATTCTTCTCGTTCATCTCTAGTGTACTCCACCTCTTCCTTTCCAGAACATTTTCTGAGATAGCTCTTCAACATCCATCTGTAGCTGAAGCTGAGTATAATCAGAATTATAGTGCATTTCTAATGAGCTTCAAGAGCAATCATGTAATACACATAGTTGGCTTTTTTTCTGGAGAATATTTTAATGTTAAGTGGACAAACATATAATCATTATGCAGAATTAGAAGTAATATTTGTGTAGTGAAGAGGATTTAATCTCACATAAAGCTATATAACAATGTTCATTGGTTTAGTGATAAATGATGGCTGTCATACGTTGTTTATGCATAATGTTGCCCATAGTCAAGAAAAAATAATTTTATTTACTGCCTGTGACTATAGTCACCTGCCCAACCAGCATATTAGGGAAGATACAAGGCTGCACAAGGAGAGGTAACAATCTTCCACAGGCTGGTCCCTAGACATTATGAATTTGCCTCAATGGCCATTAGGCCATGCAGTCTTTCACATTTACTTTTTAGCTAATGAAAACATTTATCTGACATATAATATAAAGCAACTGTCACAATGAAATAGCAGTTGTCAGGGAGAACACATGATGTTTGATGGTGAGGGACTATAATATAAGTGGTTAACAAAGAGTTTTATCATTAGGACTATTTGTAGAACTCCCCTATGTCCATTATTGGGTTGCTATCTTGGCTAGTTATTATAGCTTACAATTCTGATCTGCAGATGCAAGATATAAAATCACTTTGAACTGGTTTTTTGAAAAGAGATCTGACAGACCAGAGCTTTTTGGCTATTTGTGTAACCTTAACCCTAAGTCCATAAAAATTGATTATCCATTTAAATGTCACTGTCATGTCACTTTCAAAAATGGGTGTATGGATCTTCTGGTATACGTCTAAAAGAAAATATAGTAGTTCCACAATTTTAGGCCAAAGCTGGTGATTTCTGTTCTGCATGATTCATCATCCATAGATTCCAGCGGTTTGTAAGCTGTCAGGGGTCAGTTTGTGTCCACACTTCTGGAAGAATGTCAGCCATAGAAATATCAGATGGTCCAGGTTCCAGTACAGCAAAGATGTGTTCTGCTACATCACCTCCAGAGAATGGAACAGGAGACTCACATGACCCTCGACACATTGACCTTGAGCTTGTGCCAGATCTTGTGCAGCATTTGACCCAGCAGCTGAATGAAAATATGGCCATGACAAAAGCTGAAAAAGCCAGGTGTTTACGGCAGAGAGCAGAATGTTTCTTAAGGGTAGGGACTCACCTCAAGACGATAATGTCAAAGCCTGTAGAGGCCGTTAAAGTGTTTTGTGATTAGGATACTACATTTGGTGACAGCTGTATTTATATATTTAGGAAGGTTGTAAATTTGACACACAGACTGCAAAAGAAGCTTGCTACACACTGCGCATTAAAAGTAATGATTTTGAAGTACTTGTTTAGGAGTACAGGCGGGGTGTGGGTGAGTATATCAGTGTACATGACATTTATAGAAGCTTCATTGGTGGTGATATTTTGCAGCTTGGTCAGAACAAAGCCGCTCTTAAGGATGCAGAGGCAGCTCTTGGTGAGAACCCCCGTGAGGTGGGTGCTTCCATTGTTGCGGGCCAGGCAGCTGCTGGGTTGGGTCAACTAAAAGAAGCCTTCCTTAAGTACAAGATTGGTCTCCAACAAGATCCAAACAACAAGGTTCTTCTTAATTCTGTAGTAGTTTAGATGTTAAGCATGAAGTTCTTAAATATTAAAAGCATACCAAAAGAAGAAAATAACCTTTGAACTAGCATATTTGAAGGGATTTCTCCTATCACATCTGTTTACAATTCTAGAAGACAAGTATAGAAAACACACAGAGGCACCAAGTAACAAGAACAGAAAATCGTGGTTTTTATCATTTGCAAATGAAAGAAATGAGCAAGAGCCTGGCCCCTGATCACATCTGTCATCATTTATAAAGAGCGGCACACAGCGCCTTCACAATTTGACTTTATTTTTAGGATGACATACAGTGACAAAGAGTAAGAGTTTTTTCCCTTCTTAATCAAGTCTGTTTTATTCTTTTACTGATCCTCTTTACAGATGATTTTGATCCTTTCTCCAGGAAATTGTAGAGGAGCTCAGGCGCTTGCAGAGTAGCATTCTTGAGCAATCAGAATTCGAGCAAGAAGAAGAGCCCACCTACAATGCACTTGACTTCTGCAGTCAAAACCCTTACCCTGGGGATGACCAGCAACTCCTCATGGAACGAGAAATACTCAATGTCAAGTATGGCATCTCCGACAAGCTGCTCAAATCTAGCAATAAAATCAACCAAGCAGAAGCAGCCAAGCAACTCAAGGTAAAAGGCTGTTAGTAATGTCCCTAGAAATGTAAAAGAAGTTTTTCTTTTAGCTCTGTGTACAGAGTTCCCTTTTGAATTGAAAATTTTCTTGAATGTTCAAAATGTTCCTTTTCCTTTGCTTTAGGCCACACAGTTATTAAACAGTCAAATGAGACAGGTCTGCACAATCTTAGCTGCAAAAGGATATTAAAGAAACACTTGTTTTTATTCTTATTTAAAACATGTTAATGTGCTCATAGAGACAGCATGATTCAGAATGATTAGTTGAAGTCCTTAATTTTCATTTTGTGTGATTGTTTCCATAATTATCAGCTTGCTTATGAGGCTGTGACAACTGGCCAACACAGTGAGGCCGTTGCCTATTGCACACGTGCACTTGATGCTGATCCCAGCAACCTTTTTGGTCGGATGTTTCGTGGTCAGCTGCTGATGGATCGGCAAGACATGGTTGAGGCTCTGAAAGACTGCTGGATGATTCCCAAATCTAAAAGAACATATGATATTTGGAAGATGGGTGGTAAGTTATGATAGTTTCATTTATATTTGGACAAAAATGTTTGAAATAAAATTTTTTTTTTTTCTTTCTTTTATTTTCTATTCTTTTTATCTTCTTCATCATCATCGATAACAAAAGAAATGTCATACCTGTGTTAAATGATCTTGTCTCTTGGTTTTCATCTGATCTGTTTCCTTTACTAGGTCAGATTCTTTATCACATGTGGCTGCCAGTCACAGCAGAGTTTTGGTTGCGGAAAGCCACACTAATGAGTGGGGGTAATAGCCAGGAAGTGGGTATGCTATTCCAGAAAGTGCGAGTCAAACGCCTTTACGATCCATTGACAGAGTCATTTCCAGTGGCAGTTGATTTCACTCAGTATGGTCGAGCTGTTGTGGCTACAGAAGATGTCAAAGCTGGTGAGGTAAGAGACATGTGCTAACAATTGTGATGATTGACATCCCTTCATGTGAAGTGCTGAATGGTCTCTCGACAATTTTTGGTGTGATTTTATTATGACACTGCTGTAAAATAGATATAGTAGATTCTGAAGCAGACTAGCTTATAAGTCAGTTTGGTGACATGTTTCCTTCCCATCATTATCGATCAGTCTTTTGTTGTTCTTTTTGTATATTTGCAAATGTCACAGAAAGGACACGTACTACAACCTTGTTTACTTCATAAAAGTGTGTGATTTGTGTGAGAACAGGTCTTGATGAAGGATCTGCCACTGGTGCATGCACAGACTCTAGCCTCACGTTATGTGCCAGCATGCTGCCACTGCACCTCTAGCCTTATAACTGCCACAGACTACTTTGGAGATGCGTACGCTGGGCTGAACAGCCAGGCCAAAGAAGTTGTGGCCCGCCACTGGCCAAAAGTCACACCTGTGTGGTGTCCCAAGTGCTCACGGGAGATGTACTGCAGCCAGCAGTGCTTGGAGGCTGCATGGGAAAATAGCCACCAGGTTCTCTGTCCTAGTGTCAACAAGGTTGGTGTAGAAATGTTTACTCTGGTAAAGTCCAGGTAGGATATAAATTAAGTCTTTTTTATGGTATGGACCATAATCTAAGAGGTAATGCCACATGCAAAAATATAAAAGTTTCATCTATCATTCTTTATTCCTCACTACAGGAAATAAGTAACATCTTCTCCATCATTCACTTATATATGTTTCTTCTATTGATTTGTCTTCATCAAAATGGATGCATATGTTATCTGGTATAAACTGAAACTTAAGGTCATATTTGTAACTTCCTAATCATGATATTAATATGTCAGATGTACTGATGAACATAAGACACAAAACTTTTCTCAGATCAACAAATATGAAAAGTGAGGGAGAGGAGTCATCACTCTCCTGTAGTCTTCCGTCTGTGTGTTAATATTGTAGACACTGTAGACAATAACAGAGCTCTCTTGCTTATATCTTTGTTATTACTGCAGATGTTGCGTTTGTCTTTAACATCGCCCATAGGGGCTACTCTTCCTTCATTGTCATTATTTCCATCACTCTCATTCAAGGCTTTTCTTTAAGGCATGTCATTTTGTTGAGTATCTACTGTAACATATATCTGACACTCGTAAGTGTGACATTATTAAAAACAGCTTTGGTAAATGAGGTATAACTGCTTTGTAAAGTGGTACCTGTGGTTTCAGGCAGCAGGAAGGCTTTATGATTTAAGAGACCATGATGGATATGGATATGATAGCCATGGTAACTGGGTGGAACTATGGGGAGGCCACTACTCACCTTTTGTCCTTGCCAAAATATGGGCATCCATCTTGTGTCACGTCCACCGCTTGATGGAAGCTGATGGTAAAATGGGTGAACAGCCGACCATAGAACAGTGGGCCCAAGCTAAGGCCCCATTCAGACGGTCAGTTAGCCTTAACTATTTGTGAGATTTGTTACTATTACTCATTACAGGCTTACAGACAACTTATTCATATATGAAGGATGATTTCTGCATAGTCAATTTCAAGTTTATTTGCAAACATCAGGTTTTGTGAGTATCTTTATGGTCAGTGGTGATGAATTGATTAGTGCACTCTGAAGATTTTTAATCCTAGAGGCAGTATGGCCACATGCTTCGTGTCATACACGTAGCTATACTGAGACCTCGGGCTGCAGACATAAAGTTGGGTTAGTCATGCCTTGGGGTAAAATTGGAAATCAAGGGCAATTCTTGTCTCCACATAGTTACAAAGTACTGACTAGATATTATTACTCTAGGCTACTTTACCTCAGGGAATTTCTACTGCTTTTTAACTACAGCCCTGAGGGCAAAGCAACATCCATGGAATCTGGATACCACTTTATAACTTTGGAGAAAAGACACTTGTTTTTGATTTCCCCTTATTGTTCCAGGGAATGACCTACCTGCACTTTATGAAGATAAAATGCATTCCAACATTGTTTCAGGGAGTGACTTAATTGCCTTCACTTTATAATTATGGCTTCTGGGTTACGCTTGATGCACAATGTCCGCTCATTTTGAAAACCTTTTTTGAAAATATTGATCAATAAGTCTATATCATCAGGATATGTGAACAAGTGCATGAAAATAAAAGGTTCCACCTGTGAGGAGTCTGGGATGTGTGTGTGGTTTGCAAGGAATTTTACTGATGTCTCTCTTTTACAATACTAGGTTTATTGCATTTGGTACTGCACCTGCAACAGAGCGTATGCCTGAAATGCTGAGCATATTTCAAGAGGTATTCAGCAACTGTGCCGGTGGTGTGGACTATCCAATTACAGAAGCAGAGTTCAGGGGACGCTACTATCAGGCAGCATGCAACCTTCAGTGCTTTTCAGCTGGTATTACTCCATTTCAAAGGTGAAACATAGCTTATGACTAAGAATAGTAATACAAATATTGAAAATACCTAACCATTAGTTACATTGGTTAATGCTTTCTTTTCTTTTTAATCCAAGCATCTGGCAGAACCTCATCTCAAATACAGAAAAGGGATATAGAATTTTAACAAATTGCTTTTAAAATTCAGTGTATTCTGAATTAGCAGTACAAGACATGCTTATTGAATTCTGCTCAATGTTATCAGGCTCATTCATTGAAGCAGAAGTTCTTTTAATCTTGATTGCCTCTGCTAATATGATTTTCAATGGAGGTCTTGCATGTATAGTCCTTAGGTCTGCGATCTAGGGCTGGATGTGTTATTTTGATGTACACAATCAGGGGTTCTGAACATTTCAATTGATGGTGCACTGTCTGAGTCTTGTGCAGACATTTGTGCTCAGCAATATGTGTGTTGTGTGTAAAAAAGCTTTAAGTCTAGAGTAGTCCTGGTGATTCATACATCTTCACCTTTAAAATGCTTTTTTAGCCAAATGCTTGTAAGAAGTGGACAAATGGCAGTTCAAAAAGAAATTTAAAAAGTTGTATTCAAGCAGTAGTATAATTGTGCAGTTGCATCTTGTTTAGGTTTTTGACAAATCTCAAGGATGATCTTGATGGCTTGAGTGTCCTAATGCACCTGGATGAGCGGAAAGTTCCGGAAGCCTATTTTGCTGGCATGTTCCCAGTGCATGCCTGCCTGAATCACTCCTGTGACAACAATGCTGAGGTCAGCAATGGCATCTACATGGACAATTTTGGGGTACAGGTTACAGCCAAAAGGGACATCAAGAAGGGTGAAGAGGTAATCTGATGTGAAATTAAGACAACACTACTCTTTGTCACTACTTAAAATTGCCAGCATTGCTTTTACAAATGTTGTTGAAAATGATGCTTAAAAAACATAAAATTGACCCAAGAAATGAAACACAATCTTAACCACATATTAAAAAAAATGATAATAGCAAAAACATTTATAATTAGCTCCCATTAAAGGGTAATGCCTCGGTAATATGATAGTCATGATTATAATGGTTACGATGTTGCAGATTTTTATCACATATATAGACACTGCACTTCCTCGCATGCTGCGCCGGGCCTGGCTTTACAAGTCTTTCAATTTCTGGTGCCAATGTCGACGATGCCGCTTTGAGGGGGATAAAGCAACCGTTTGCACCCAGTGTGGAGTAAAAGCAAAAGGAAACAAGCAATTTCCAACTTGTGGAAAATGTAGGAAAGCGTGGTATTGTTCTACACAATGTCAGCGACAAGCTTGGGTAGAAGGTCACAAAGTCATTTGTCAGGCACGACACTCGGTGGTAGCAACTCCAGCTGATTATGAAGTGTGTTAATAACCAGCAACAGCACTAGGTTTATTACAAGGTGACAATAAATGACTATAACATTTCTGCCATGTTCAAGTTACATTGCGTTTGCTCATACCGTGATCTTTATTGCAGAGATCTGTCCCATGTTACTGACTAACAGTTTCAAATCTTTGTAATAATTATTGATCTTTTTGGTCTTAAGGGAAACTGTATGTATATGTATCCATGTGTGAGGGTGCATGCATAGGACTGTCTCAGATATGCTACTATAGTTTACTAAATATAGCTGTAGGTGCTATGTTCTAAAAAACAAAAAAAAGAAAAAAGAAAAAAGCAATCATCTGTTACATGTTGAAAAACATCATTCAACAATTTATGAGCATTACTTATATACCAATCAACATAGTTGTGATTATAGTCAATTGACTAGTCTGCCTGCTCCTCTCCCTCTGCAGATTTATGACAGTCTCTATCCTTACTGTTTGTTATGTGATTTCTATTTGTCTTTTATTGTTATCTGCTTAGTTGTTTTTCCTTTCATCCTTTATATTTTGCCCACTTCCTGCTTGTCTTAATCGCTGAGAACATGCTCCTTTGTGAGCATCATTATGTACTATATAAATCACATTATTATTATTTAGAGGACTAAAACACTTGTGCTGGTCCCACACGCCACACCTTTTCTGCCTTCCTACTATTACCCAAATAGTAACTAAACAGGTTTTGATCCTGAATGCTTTTCTTATTTCTCATTCATTTCTATGATTCCTTAATTTGAAGAAAGAAGACTAGCTTTTTTTCCCCAAATAGCTTTTAAAGTGTGGCTTGCAAAGCTTTTTCACCCTTTGAGTTCTAGTGTGTAATTTGTTTATCTCCAGAATATACAGTGTAAGTATGCACACATTATAAGTAAACACTATATGTGTGTAATTCCTTCATCTCCAGTTGGCACAAAAATTATGTCCTGCGCTGCCAGGCAAGGAAGGCTGACAATTGAGATCCTTACTGCTATCAGGTTTATTCTTACCAATGGTGTACCTGTATTTATTATAAGATTTATTTCTTTAAAATTGTTAGTGTTTTGATTTGTATTCCATAATTGGTTGTTTGAAATAAAAAAAAACTTGCTGAAATGTCATCTAAACTGCTTCATTCTATGTTTTTATTTTTATGACCAGTAACAAACTGCTGATTCAGGTATATGAATGATTACCAGCAGTTGTTTTGGAGGTTAAGGTTAAAATGTACACAGCTATTACCAAACATATGGAACAAAATTTATCTGTTTATCAGCTTACCCATCTTTTCAGTCTACTCACCTGCAAACGCATTATCTCCCTCTGTCTCTCACATAGACCCAATCATCTGGGCACTGCTTGTCTGGCTTTGTTTCCAAGTTTGCAATCACTTCTTAATGCTATTTCATATGTTGCAGTGTGAATATATTCAAACAAAAACCTGTCAGGAATGTTAGAACAGATGTTTAATATAGTGTCATAATACAAAAAATTAACACATAATACAAAGATTTCTAAAAATCTTTTCTTAGATATTAATTTTTCTGTGTACATGTTACACTACATGTACACATGTCCACTACATGTACACATGTCGGCAGTGTATACAACATTTTCTTTTGCATATTTAAAGTTGGTTAAAAGGTAGTTGAAAAGCACAAAGAAAAAAAATTACAATATTAAGTGAATAAAAAATATTTGCTAACAATAAAAACCCTTTCATCTCAATACACTTTCTCAGACATGATTAATATACACACACACACAAATATAACAGGAAATATAAATTATGTGTAAATATATTAAAAATGTGAAAAATAAACACTTTTTTTTGTTCCTTCCTTTTAAGCAATAAATTATTAGAAAATTACAGATTTTAACTGAATAATCCTGACGCTGATTTCTGTTTATACGCACAAGATATGAGACATTGTTAGCAGCTGCATCATTGAACAAACAGAATAAACACTGAACTGTTTTCAACATGCTTAAGACTTTCCACATAGACTATTTATTGCATAACGGTGATGACATTAAAAGGCAATGGTCAATGACGGAAATCAGAGCCAGTGTTTTAACCTTATTTGAGAGTATTTCTTAAACCAGAATAACGTTTACAAATCTTATAAATAAAGCAGTGTATGTGTGGAAGAGAGGGGTACAGGAAACCTATAGAAATTTATGCTCCTTGTTTGATACTCACGATATTAATACATAAATCTGTTTATTTTCATATTACATGAAGGTGAGCTCAAACCGCTTCACATTAACAGCCACACATGCATGAAGGTTTATGAGCACACACCTTAAACAGGCATCACTCTATCATTCACAAAACACACAGACACACACAATCATGGAAACATTAGCAGCAGAAAGCAACACAATACCACTTTTAACAGCTGGGTCAACTGAGGGAAGTAGGCTGCATCATACAGGTATTGAACCAGCAAGTATGTGTGTTTGCACCCCTCAAGGTGTGTGGATACATACGCTGTAATCACTCAATAAAGTTTTCCTCAAAATGATATAGGACAGTCGACATATTGACTTTCTGGTTTTTCATTACAATTAAGTGATTAAATCCACAGATGGAAGAGAGTTTACATTTTTCATAAACAGCAGTAGACCCTAGTCTTGTAGTTGCCATTTGTATGAATAAATAACGTGTAATTGCAAACAACTGAAGGACTTTTGCTTACATAATACACGCAATGTGACAATAAACTAATAGGAAATTCAACGTTTGCTGAAGATGTAACTTGAATGTATGCTGTTGCATGGCTGCCATCTTGCATTCAATGTCTTTTTAAACCCTAGAAGCACACATACAGAGGCACTGCTCTCCCCTTATCTTTCCCCTACACAAAGACTTCTGTTCAAAAGTACATCACATATCTATTATGTGAGAGTGTTGTCAATAAAATATAGCTAATTTAGCCGATTAAAAGGTACTTAGTTTAGTTTTAGTTTATCCCTTGTTACTCCTCGAGGAGCATAAGGCCGCAACAACACCTCACCAGCAGACCCCGTTTTGGGCAGCCCCCCTCAGCTGGGCCCATGTGGTTCCGATGTTCTTTGCCTCGCTCTCTACTGTTCTTGATTAAATGGTAATAAACATATTTTATAACATGAAAATATGTAAAACAGTGTATCACAATTACATGAATCTTTAAAACTTTTTATAAAAATCCATTAGTAAGTAAAAAAGCCTATCTGAAGACAGCTGGATGTAAAATATCACAAATCAAAGGTAATTTTAGCACACCTATTTACAGTTATATAATTTTATAATGATAAGCAGCATGCATCACCTGTTCAAATTGTTGCGTCTGCATGTTTAACTGAAGCCTTTTAAATATTTTACACACACACACAAACCAAATCTTGAGCATCTGTCCACCATTATTGCCAAAGCAGCAAGTTTTCACTCTAGAGGTTTACAAGCATTGTTTTTTACTTGCTGTTAATGTGACTGTGGTTTTCACTGATATCATTTTCATGCTTCATCCATTCCTCGACACCATTTATCTCTGTTCCTAATGCTACACAAGTAGGTAAAGCCAGCATGCCATTTGACCTCTGCTGGGAATAGCTGCCACAATCAATGGCTGGTACAGCCCTGTATCCCATGTCACGGAGTTCATGTGGATCATCTCCTATTCTATTCTCGCCCAGCATTTCCTCAGAGTTTTCATTGACTGAATTGTTCCTCGATGTTGAAGCCTTTTTCTTGTTCCTCACGTCATATGGTGAAGCCTTTTTCTTGTTCCTCATGTCATATGGTGAAGCCACTTTCTTGGCTTCTGGCTCTGACAGAACAGAAATAGTTTCTGGTTCTGTTCCTTTTGTAGAGGAAGAATGTGATGTAGGCTGCAGACTGCCATCTTGCCCTCGGTACCAGATATGCCTGAAGGCATCAATCTCATGCCCAAAATAGCGCAGAATGCAACTTCCTACTGAATCGTAAGAACTGCTAATAACCTGCATATAACAAAACAAAACAAAAACAAAAAAATGAAAACCCTGTTAAACAAAGTGAGTCAAAGAGGTGCAGTATAAAATTAGTAGCTGGGTCAAGTAAGGAGAAGTATACTTTTGCAATATCATTGTGACGAAGGATGGTCTTACTCGCTCGAAGGTAAAGGGGACACTTCTACTGGCTTACTTCAGGTCAGTAAAATTTAGACAAAGCAAAAAAACACACTTTCCTCCCAGTACACAAAAAAGAATTTGTGCAATTTTCTTCACCAAAACATTATCATACTATATTACATTAACATTAGCACATTTTGCATTATGTCCACAGTATTACTTAAGTTTACACTTTCTGTGACTGCTATGACTTGATTAGTTGTAAGATAAGGTTTCATCTTCCCTCACAATTCTTCCCTCCTAACCAAAACCACCTTTCACTTGTCAAGGGCTTGGGCCCTTTGTTCCTCTGTGAATGTCTTTTATCTCGCCTTGTTAAGAGCACACCATTGGATGCACAGAAACACTGCTGCTCAGTTGGTGGAACTGTGTTTATAGACCCAGCCTTATGGCACCCCCTCTGCTTCTACCCTCCAAGACAAGTTTTAATATGTACACCACTGTCTCTCACACTAAATAATAATAATGAACATTTATAATAGTGATTTTCTAACAATTTTACAGAGTTGATATACAGAAGTAAACTGAATCACCCTCAACTATGCACCTATTTTCACATATAACAGACATGCTCACTTCAATAACACACACTTGCTCATGCACAAAATAAATACAGACACATTATAGGCATGCACCCTTTAGTTAAATCTTTTCTAGAATGCTCTCTGTATTGTTTTTAACCCCTTCACTGTGAAGAGTCTTTAAAGAAAGACATGTGTAAAAGGGGGGAAAAATATGTAAATATTTCTCTTGCAGTGAACAAAAGTATTGTAGTCGACATTTAAAAAAAAAAAGTGCTCCAAACACAAACCTCATGTTACTAGGAACAAACTAAGAAACTATCAGCTCTTATGCCATCAAATCATTTGCTATTGATGGAATGCATAAAATGGCTGACCAGATTATTTACTTCCAGAATGTGGATAAAAAAAGGGGATACTTGCCTCTATTTCCAAAGTCTGATCACCAATGGTTAAGTTAGCCCGATACATATTTGTGCGTTGTGACCCGAAGACCCCACAGCTTGTCACCTGCCTTATTACTTCTAGTTTTAACTCCTGTATGATGTCATCACGAAGGGTGGATACATCACTCCCACTATCCACCATGAACTCTGCACAGGATATGCGCATTTATTTTATAAATTCAAAAAAATCACTAATTTTTTGCAGGGAGATAAAATATGTTGGGAGGCCTGGCATCTTGTGTTCAATTCACTCTAAACTGATTTTATCATGGAAAAAAATGTTGTACTCCTTGTGTCTTTATTAGTATTTAAATGCCTTAACAGGACAACATAAAAAGATGCAAAAATTTGAAAGTGATCATGTTAATGTACTATCACTTTTTGTTTTAGTTTATAGTTTTATTTGTAAAAATAAATTTCTGGAATGATCATGAAGGTAAACTCACATTGTTAATGTGAGCAAAAAATTGAGCAAAAAAGAAATGCATTTCAATATTTTTTTTTAGGCCCTTCGCCCCTCCTGGGGCATAGGCCATCGACTACAGCCGTAACTGTTGTCGATGTTTTGGTAGCAAGGATTTGTTTTTACGGGGTGGGGGTGCTGGCCCCACGCCCAACCCTCCTCCTTTTTCAGCCGGGCTTGGGACCGTCCTTGGCGGAGGGCAGCCAGCCCTGTAAACAGATGCCACGTGCAGAGAAAGAACAGCATGCCCGAGACGAGAAATGAACTCAGGGCAGCCAACCTTCACTGTATTGGTGACAGGCGCTAAAAGCGCTAGCAGCACTAGCCGTTGCGCCACCGGGCCGCCTCATTTCAATATTACTCATATAATATTACTCATAAAAAATGCTAGTGCTGTTTTCAACATCCATTACTGTGACTCACGATATCAGTATTCTCTACCCATTGTGAATATGTATCCCCTGTATTCATCCGTGCTATCTATAAAATACAAGGAGTTTTCAGACTCCCATTTTGTTCAGATTTTTAGACAGCAAGATAGAATTATTAGAATTTATTACTGAGCTATAGAAAAAGTATATGTCATTGTTTTTGTGTTAGTAATGTCATGATATTAATGCCTGATGTAATGAAGCTGCTTTAATTAAAAGTACCATGTTTCTATGCAAGTAAAATGGTGTAACTGACATTGATAGCAACAAATATGACCATGTCAGTCATCATCTTTGGTTTATTACACAATATAAACTCTTATGTTTTTTAGACTTACATGTCAAGACTTGGCAACTTTTCATCATATTCTTCGGATTTTTTTTCATGATTTATGCAAGCTTCTACATGACTGAAAACACTGCATATTATCTGTGTTTTATCTTAAAAGTTTTCACTTTTACTTTCAAATTTGTGAGTTAATTCTAATTAAAATTTAAAAGAAATTAATATTTTTCCTTCTCTTTGTCAACATAAATATACATAATAATTTTCTTCCTTTTAAAATGACAAATCTTAACATAAAATATCATAGTCTCGATATCCTTTTTCATTATTAAATTGAAGTAAATGCTGAGTGAAATTAACTAAGAATTTTGAAGTTTGCTTCAATTTTAGGCGATATATTGCACTTTTTATAAAATTGCATACTTTATGAAACACTGTTTATTATCTTTCTGTATCATGAAATGGCATGTGTTAATGCAATTTTGACAGTGCAGAGCCTCACCCATATTCCTGGACAGTGATATAAGAGGGCTTGTGGACCTTATAGTAGCTTGGACGCACAAAAAGGGGTACTTTGCCTTTGGTAGATATGCAGGAAAGCCCCACCATCCTTCAGTCACCACGACTCTGTTAGACTCCTTTTTTTGCTTAAGACGTCTGCGCAATACTTTGACTGAAAACACACATCGGATATGAGCACAAACCTTAACGTTAACACAATGTCTGGCTAGATTATACCATCCTTACTGTGTATGACAGCAACACCAGTTTTAATTACCATTTACTGGTAATGAAAACAAACAGCCGAATCCCAAACTAGTTACAATCTGCCTTACATGGTAGAGAAAACAAACAAACAAACATTTATGTATGCATAAAATCAGTAGAGACTAATGGAAGCCCGGTCTAAAAGGACTTCAAATATTTTGCTTATGAAACCACATTACCTGCTCGTTCAAAGCGTCGTTGATGACCTGGAAGTGTAATTTCAAGTTCATCATAAATCTTATCCTCTGGAAGACTGAGGCTGGCCACTTTGTTCAGGTCTGTAAGTCTGCTCTGTACAAAACCCTCATAGTAATGCAGGAGACCATTTTTTCTCAACCAGTGGAAAAGCTGATGTGTTTTGCTTGTCTTGTAAGCTTGTGCTGTGTAATATTGAATTATGCATTATGACAATTATGTATTATGACCACCTTTGGTTTTGTCTCTTAGTACTTATAGATGCAGGCTCTCTCTCTGTTACTCTGCAATCTCACCCCTATAAACCTCGGCATTCATGAACATGCAAGGAAAAAAAAGCTAAAAATAATTGAGGACTATAATTCTGATGATAATAGAAAAGATCATAAAACACTACTGTATGTATGTATGCAAGTATTCCTCCGGATAAATGTATTTACCTGCTTTAAGGATGCAATGAATGTCGGAAGAATTCTCGATTCCTATGGTACGCAAGTCATCCACGGTAAGGTGTGCGATATCCGATTCTTCGTCAAATCCTCTAGTCAGAAACATATTAAAATGGTGCTCCAAGCCGATCGCGGCAAGAAAATCTCTCAACGCGTCTGACATGCCAGAGTTTCAGTAGTTTCAATTCACATTAATTACAGTGAGAAATAAAATTGTCTTTTTTTAATTGCTAAAGCAGTTTTCGACACATTCAAACGACCTAAATTTGCTACAATGGCTTGCATCCACAATTGGCCCAGTGCTGCTTTTGTTCAATGCGTACTTGATTGTTAGAGGATAAGATTACAATCTCATGATATATTTTAATGCTTCACAAAAACACTTTTAAGAAACCGGTTCGATGAAGTTGAAAATACCGTCAGAACGTAGACGTATAGCATGTCCACACTTCAGATCGCTGGAATGCACATGGCGCTGCACTGCTTGAGAAGCCAGAGCAGACTAAACAGCCTCATTCATTGGCTGCAATTTTGGAATGGCGTCCGTAGAAACTAATTGGATGCAGTGTAACACTGGAACACGAAGTTGTAGACGTCATCAAAATGTCCACGTGACCTAGCGTGCGTGGCACAGAACAAACATGGCTGCCTCTACCGCACAATCATGTCCTCGCCGAGTGGCTCTTATAACTGGAATCACCGGACAGGTTTGTTGAAGTTGAGACCAAATCGTTTCACAGTGTCAAAACCCACGTGCTATGTTGGCTGTATATAATAGCTAGAAGTGTAGACTTTTAGATTAAGCTACTTTTAACGATATTAACGTACTGTCGATCGCCAACTATGTAAGTTTATCACATTAAAAAAATTGAAATATACAACTAACGAAATTGCTTGTAAAGTAAAATGTTTAAAAAGATATAATAATGTCATGTACACGCTAATAACATAAATAACACCGTTGAGCATGGTTTTTATTTACGATTTCAGCTTAGCAACTGAATCATTGTGATGCTATTATGCGAGATGACTTATTTTCAGTGTAAACATGACACCATACGTAATTTCGGCCGGTTATTTCAGTACTTTTTCCAGGTCCTTCTGTTGCACTGTGTACCTTACTTGCCTTTTCCAGTACTTCCATTTGGTACATTCATAAAAGATCACCGCACCCTTCTGGGGTCACGTCGTACCACGCCCACATCCATCCTTAGTGACGGTTTTTTTGAGGTTCAGAAAAAACAGGTGTGGCTAGTGAGAGGATATATTCAGGCCGTGGTTATCGGACGTACTTTCTGTACATAGTGTGTGTGAGAAAGAGAAAAGAAATGTAATATTTGGGAGATAGCCCTGTGGAACCCCTGTATGCTTGCCTTGACCCGGGGTATGCTTGCCTAGCGAGCATTGTAAAAATAGGGTCCCTGCCATCCAGCCAGGCATGTCATAAGAGGAGACTAAGGTTGACACCTCACCTAGAGGTAAAGTAGGTTGTGGTAGGGCTAACAACCCCACCATGTAAAAAAAAGCCCGTTACAAAGACCATTTGTGAGATATTGCTCCTGTTACAGAACAGTTTTTGTGTGACATCTATATTTCAAACCAATTTTAAGATCAGTAATTGGCTTTATTAGTATAACCTATATAATGTTGAGTGTTTTACAAAACAATTGATTTATTTTGAAAAGTGACTATGCTTTCTTTTAAGATGTTAATAAATTTGCATTTAATATTTAAAGCAATAGATAAAAAGAACTTGAATGCATATGCTGACAACTTACAAGTCCTGCATTTATTATTATTATTATTTTATAGGCATGTAAAAAAAGGGGGGAAATACAGCTAATATGACTTAGAGAAATGCCATGCATGAGTTTTTGTTGACACATGTGTTTTAGTTTCATAGTGGATTCTGTATATCTTTTTGTTGCCTAGAATTCTCTGTAAGTGATTCCCGGTAATTTCTAACACTGGAGGTCACCACCTCGAACAATGCATGATTTTCTTGATCGATTTGTTTTTGGGGCATGAGTTGATTCCATAGGCACAGGGACAATTTGGTCTTTAATTTGATTTAGGCAATTTACTGTGTACTTCTGACTGCAATCACATTAACATGCAGGGACCAACTGTCTCATGATGATTTACATGCTCTGCACCAAACCTCTCATGTGAAAGAGCAAATGACTATATATAAAAATACAGCTAGCTGTTTCATTAGCTAACATTTATTTTTGTGTATAATAATATTGCTGCAGTTAAACCTAATTAAGAGGTTTACTGATGCAAAATCTGTTTCTTTCTAGGATGGTTCCTACCTGGCTGAGCTGCTACTCAACAAAGGTTATGAGGTAAATGCTTTTTGTTTTATTTATACTGGTCATAATATTTTACATTTTATTATAACAGAAACAGCTAATGTTACAGATGCAGTTTTTTCCTCCTCCTGGACATCTTGTGTTTAATAGCATGTTCATCATATTCTTGTCAATCATATTAAATAGTGTAATACCTTGGTTTTTGGTTGTGAAGTGCTATCTTGTTGTAAAGCTTTTTTTTTTCATCATGACAGTGGGGATCACATGCTGCTGTAATATCCTCTTCTGCACATTTTTTTTCTTTCAACATATTTAGTGAGAGGTATATTGGATGTATTAATATAACTGATCCCAAGTTTCTGACTTTGCATTAGAGGGAAAAACATCATTTTTTACTTGGTATTTGTGGCCACACAGTTATATATGTGTACATTGTTTACTCATATACCTTCTTTGCAGAAGATATAGCATATTTATTTGCAGTAACTGAAGTGGTTAACATTTCGCGAAGAATCTCCATTATTATTTAAGTTTTAACAGTTAAATATTTTTTAAACAGTTACTTTTCATATTCATGGATATCTGTATTTCAGGTCCATGGGATTATCAGAAGAGCTAGTACTTTTAATACAGGCCGCATTGAACATTTATATGCAGATCCAAAGTCACACCGAGAAGGATGTAAGTACTCACAAGAAACGGTTCAAAGAAAATGGAGAGATGATATATGTTTAAAACAAGCTTCAAATATAATTATCCAAGACTAATAATGTATTTTAAATGCTCATTTATGAGATACAATTTTCCACTTTCTGAGCAAGTAATTGCTCCATTTACAAGATAAAAGCCTTTGCCAGCATTTTAAAAAGCATGTAACCTCACATCTTGTGATGTCATGCATCAAACTTCCCTGTTTTAGTAACACCTCATAAAGTAACCAAGTTAAAATTTTAAAGATTACTTTTCTCAAAATAGTGACAGCAATGTGTCAAAGTGTTTATAAAACTATGTTTGACCATAACCATAAGGTTATAACATATGGACTTATTAAAACATGATGGTTATAATTGAAAGAAAGCAGAAGGCAGAGAGATGGATAGAGCTGTTTCAAACTATACAGACCATCATTGTTATTGAAGATTTTAGAGAGAGATAGAGCTATTTCAAACCTACAGACCTTTATCATTATTGAAGAAGACCAGAAAAATCTTGGTTAAAAAAAAATCTTGCACTTTGTTATGTTGTTGATGGGATGCTTGTAAAAAAAAAACCCACGGTATTTATTGTTTGTGATGTTGGTCTAAAAGCAACATTTGTTGTCCACTGGTATCCAGACAATTAAATACATGTTTAACTTTCAGACACCACATGTGGTAAGAAGAGGTCAACATCTGTAGCTTGTCATAGCATGCTTACATGTGTACTCTTCTGGTGATTGGTTATTCTGCTGCATTTTGTGTTATAAATTTCTTCTGATTTTATGTTTTGTGAATGATGTATGAGAAAATGAAGGTAAGGTCTAGATACAAGTTTTTAATTTGAACGGAAAATACTTACCTGCTATCTTTTGCTTTGCATATGTTTGGTTTTATTTATTTCTTTATGATTCTGCAAGTTGCAAAGCATACTTTGTTTTAATTATGTCAAAATGCACATGGCATAGCACTTTGGACTTTTTTAATGAAACATCACATAGGTTTGTCACTTTGCTAGCATTATTTTTATTGGAAGCATTTTTGTTAATTTTAAAAGCACAGCTCAAAGGAGGAGTTTGTTGGAGACAAGAATCAAATGTTGGAATATTCTAGCAATTTATGCACCTGGGTATGGAAAGCTATGCAAGTTATCACTAGTACTCTGCTGCATTTTCTTTTTTGTATCAATATTACGGCTTTTTCCGATGGAGAATAACATATTTAGCAGTTGCTGAACATTTCTCTGTAGATACAGGGGCTTTCTTCAACCTTGAATTAGAAAACATCCAGTGTATTACATATGCTGCTTGAAACAAAATGCTTTTCTCGATGCACACATTGGTCAGTCTTCGTCATTTTGTAGTCTTTTCTTTGAGGTTCATCTTATGGTATGAACTGGTCTATAACATCATTCTAGCCCACCAACTAAAAGTGATTGCTTCAGAATTTTCTCAATTGGGATAATAAAATCAATATTTAAAGCAAAGCCATGAAATATTATATATTATTTGTAAAATAAACCAGCTGTAATTTCCTAACATGTTTTGCATAGCTTTTATACCTCTTACCTTCTTTTGCCTGTTGAGACACTAAAGCAGGTCTTTATGTTGTGTTCACATGCACAATGTTAGATCAACCTACTAAAGATAAAAATTTACAGTTAAATACATATTTTGTTTCAGAAATACAAATCAAATTTATTTTTTAAAATTGATTTTGAGCTTGAATTCCACGTATGTTGGTCAGCTTGAGCACTGCAGAAACAAAAGGAAGTGTGTTTGGTGTATCTAGCCATTGCTGGATCACATGAATTAATGTCAAATACCAGTTTGGGGGTTTCTTTTGTTTTTGTTTCAAATATGGTTTTTCTGCTATAGTTATTATTGATGGGGTTACTACTGTTGCTGTTGTCACTACAAATGTTTTTGTTGTGAGTTTAGGTTTGAGGTTAGAAATATTTATAATATAAGGTATGGATTTGATAATTACAAAACATTTTTGTCACATTTCAACTTTCTGGGTTTTAGTTGTCATTTTTGTGCATTAGATCTTGTAAACTTAATATTTTTCATTAACGAGAAATGTTTAATATAAGTGACTTTGCATAACATTCAAATTGACTAATAAGTTTTCATAATTTGCTTTCTGAATGCATTTAGTAAAATATGCATATTCGAAATGCTATCCATTTAATTTGATTTTTTTAAAAAAGTGGATGGGAATAGCATGCTCGCTAATTGTGATTCAGTAATTACAAGTTGCCTCAGAGTCTTAGGAAATCATACATTGAGACATTGTGGTCCATATTGCTCTTTGAAGTTAAAGTGAAAGAGCCCTGAGACAGGGCTTCTGTTAAGGCTAAATTCTTTGGGGTCCGAGGGACCCCTTCTTCAGAGTTTGAAAGGGTCCCTGTTCTTCGCCCAAATTTGAAGGGGACCCCATTGATGAAAATTGAAGGGGTCCTCCGAACTTTTAATGCGTACTGTACGCAATTTTTTGCGTAAGCAGAAGCCCTGCTGAGAGCCCTTGCAATCAGAATTTATATATTGATTTGACAAGGAAGAAAAATTTACATAATTTTTCAGCAATGCATTTGCATTATGGTGACATGACTGACAGCACATGTTTGGTGAAGATTGTCAGTCAAGTGCAACCTACAGAGGTCTACAACCTGGCTGCCCAAAGCCATGTCAAGGTAAGAATACAGGTGTACTTGAGGTGAGAACATAGGTTTACAAGTTGCAAGAGCTGTGATTAGGTAAATGCACAGTTTGCTGTCACTGTGTGCACTATGGTATTCCAAGGCATCATGATAGTTTTAAAACATACAGATAAGTTAAATCTTGATTTGTTTATTGTTTATTTTGATTAATATATTTCAGATGTGTTAATACTATTATGGTGATCAATGTGGTGCTTTTTAATTTACCTACAGATTAGCATCTTGATTCATGGTGTATAACCAACAGTTTTGATGATTATCACAACTTCACTCACATAAACACACTCTACTGTTCCAAGAATGGTTGACTAGTGAAATCTGGGTCAATGGGACTTTGATGGTGTAATCTGCTATTTATGTCTTTTTTTATGTCTCATCTGTTTTTAGGTGTCCTTTGAGTTGGCTGAATATACAGCAGATGTTGATGCTACAGGGACACTGAGATTATTAGATGCCATCAGAACTTGTGGACTCACTGATCAGGTTCGATTCTATCAGGCTTCAACCAGTGAACTGTATGGCAAAGTGCAGGAAATCCCTCAATCAGAAAAAACACCATTTTATCCACGATCTCCATATGGTATGTCAAAAATATTGAGAGATGAAAAATATTTTAATGTTGGCCTTTGACAGAACTTTATGAGAAGTGGCTAGCAGATAATGATAAATTATCCCACTAATGGCCTTTCCTAGATACACAGTTACACAAAAGATATATTTGCATAGTCTTTTCTGTTCATCGTTTTGTGTGTATGTGTGTTGCAGGAGTTGCAAAGTTATATGCTTACTGGATTGTGATCAACTACAGGGAAGCTTACAATATGTTTGCCTGTAATGGCATCCTTTTTAACCATGAAAGTCCTCGAAGAGGTGGGTTTCAACGTTTTGTTCCCTCTGGCACCCCCAACCCAGCACATCCCACATAATTCAGTTTTTATTATTTTAGTTTAGTTTTAGTTTAGTACTTGTTACTCCTCGTTACTCCTCGAGGAGCTTAGGGCCACACCTTATTATCTTAGTCATGGTTATTATTAAGACCAGTTCATTGACTAACCTGATAACACTGCACATCATGTGTGACAGTATGAGTTGGCATTGCATCAGTTTGTGTTGAAATATCATCAGCACCTTGATTTACAGATCAAAAGCTTACAGACCTTGATGGTAAGTAACTATTTTGTTGTTGTAGGTGAAACCTTTGTGACCCGTAAAATTACAAGAGCTGTGGCCAAAATCTTCTTGGGCCAGCAGAAGGAGCTTCAGCTTGGTAATCTGGATGCTAAGCGAGACTGGGGTCATGCAAAAGATTATGTTGAAGTGAGTACACAAGTTTGCACTGATGATGTGCTGTTTTCTAGATGTGTATATGTGATTATGTCCAAGAGATCAAAGAATTTCTAATTTAGAATTTTTGTATGGATTTTTTAATTCATTCCTTTACTTTGAAACAGCATGGGCTTTATCCCCCAGATTAGAAATGAAGAACAAGTGAATGTTCATGTTCATTTAATGTTCATGTAAAAGGTGACTTTTTTCCAAACTTAAGAAGGAGCATAGAAGATTGAAAAATAAAATTTGAGGATTATTTTAAAAATAATTTCATCACATCATATTTTGCATTATAGTAGGTGGCAGTTATGTCCAGAAGGAAGTAAACCTTCAGATTCAGACCTAAAAGAAAAGTTATATATTTTCCATAAAATAATAAAAACTTTTGGACATTCCCATTTGACATGTATAACTATAAGGTGTAAGGTTTGTGCTCTGAGCCTCATTTTTTTTATCTGGTACCTTTAAAGTTTAATTTTTGTATGGAGGCACAATGCAGGTACTGCAAGTGTAAGTTTTGTGCAAGTTCTAAGGATGATGATAATGTAAAATTTTGTCTGCTTTATAATACTTGAATATTTTAGTCATAGAATCTGTTGTCACTATACAACTTGCTGGCCTTATTTGGAGATTGGAAGCACTGTTGTGTTTTTCTTTTCCAGGCTATGTGGCTCATTTTGCAGCAGGAAAATCCAGATGACTTCGTCATCTCTACCAATGAAACACACAGTGTCAGAGAATTTGTTGAAAAGGCCTTCAGAATTGTCAACATAGATATTGAGTATGTTGCTTTAAATAAAATAATGTCCCTAGTCAGAGGTGATTCCTAATGGTCTTGAAAACATTAATGTATCCATTTATTTGCTATTTAATAATATAATAATGCTGGTGTTTGATTTTTAATCTTAAAGTTTAAAATTACACGTTTTTTCATGAAATAGTAGTGAAAAAGCTGTTAAATTTAAAATGCAGTTTTGTTGACACACCTTCTGCTCAAAGTTAAATGCATTAATGGAAAAGAGTTTTTGATTCATGGGATAGTGAATGTAAACTTCCTTTTTTAAATTGCCACATTTAGCATCTGAGTGTGACACCTGAGGCATTTAGTTTTAACTTTTTTGGCATGATTTGCTTTAATTCCCACTTAATTACTTGAAAGGAGCCTCATGATAGAAAAAGAAGCCCTTAAAAATGGGAATTGACTTTTTTCTTCAGATTGTAAATGTTGCTTAAGTAATACATCCTACAATGCTACTAGCACCCTGACTGTACAAGAATAATCTTTCAAGACTGAATAGGACTTTCCTATTAGTGAGTGGCATTGCCTTGCTTATCTGAAATATGTCATGTGCCCGCATCAAATATTAACACTCTACACCTAGGAATTTTACTTTGTATTATTGACTTCTGTTGTGTCAAAAGGCTGAGAACAAAGGCTGCATGATAATTATAGTTGAGAAACCTTTGATCAATCTCCATGCACATTCATCAAAAATTCTGATATCTCTGCCTTTTAGAGGTGGCATTTTGAAGCCCAAAGCAGTACATGTATTAGAAATCCTGGACTAAATGGGGTTGACATTGCTTCTTAAAGGCTACAGTTTTTGTTAGTTGTGTAATATCACATTGTTGCAGGTGGGAGGGCAAAGGTGTCAACGAAGTAGGGAAGAACAAAGAAACTGGCGCGATCTTGGTGCGAGTAAACCCTAAGTTCTACCGTCCTACAGAAGTGGTGAGTTAAGAACCGTCTAAATTATTATCAATCTAATGAAAAATATTGCAGATTTCTTTGAGATGTATAATACTAAAACAGATTTCTGTTATTGTAGAGTGATTTAATAGTATAATATCTTGGAGAGGTACGGCGCTTAGTCTTAAATATTAGTTTTATTCCTAGGTATGTCAAGACTTGATTTAAAGAATTTGGTTGCTGCTTTGTGCAGTGGTTCACAAAATAAATGTAAATAAAATTAGCTGCAGATATCCTTACATTCATCCCACTGATGTGACCATTTCGGTGCCTTCATTTATCACCCCCCAAGTTTTCCTCCTGTTTTTCATTGTCCAGCTCACTTCACCTCCCATCTTGCACAACAGACGCGCGTACTTTCTCTAGTCTCTTCCTGTACCTCACCTCCCTTATGGCGCATTAAGATGATAATCTTGGCATTGTGAAAAGTTCAGCATAGACTCTTACTGTATTTGGGCGCTTTATTCGAAGGGAAATAACTACTGAAAGGTGGAGCAGATTTCCGACTAGTGAATGAGAGAATCCACACATGAAAATCTTCTTCCATTATCTTCCATTGATTCATGTGTGGCATTTTCGATTGATCATTTTGTAAGCATCTTTAGTGAAAGAATGTATTGTTGCCTAAAGTTTAGGCTTTAATTGGATACTTTTATTGTCATTTCGGGGAAGGGAATTACTTGAACGCTTACATGTACACACAGGGGGAAGGTGCAGGGTAGAGAAGGAGGGGAAGGAATTGTTGTCACAGGAATAAGAGCAACACATGTTCTCTTGACTTGTTCAGCGTGCAAGAGTTGGTAGCTGGTTGACATCTCCTAAGATGTGTGGTCACATGCTGTAGCTCTGTGTGCCGGAGCCTCTCGCTAGTGATATAGAGGAGAGTGGATTTTGAAGAAAACAGCTAACACTTCTTTTTCGTTTATCTTGTAGGAAATTCTGCATGGAGACTGTACAAAAGCACAGGAGAAACTTGGCTGGAAGAAAACATATTCCTTTGACGTGAGTGTACAGTCCGCTTTCATCATCTGAATAACACAAGACATCAGAAATCGCACCTACACAACCACCCATGAGCACCTAACCACCACATACTCTGACACTTTTTACCCCTGGCAAAGACGCATGTGTGCTTGCATATTAACAGCGTGTTCTGAAGACAAATTTGTTTTGCCTTGAATAGACACTAGTTCAAGAGATGGTCGAGTCGGACGTGGCGCTCATGCGGACAAACCCTTTGGCTTAAGTTTTGTCTGAGGTAAGAGATTTCGAGACGGATTCGTGTTAGTTGTAGTCTGATTTTGAGACCCCTACATAGGAAACTTTCAAAAAAAAAATTCATTATTCTGTTGTAAAATGGAACATTTTTTCTAATCTTTTACGTGTGATTGGCTACAGGAACCATTCCGCAAGTCCTGTGAATAATTTGTATAGTGATGTAAGCAAACAAGCACTTAGTTAACGCATGTTTAGCAGTTAGGAGAAGAAAACAAATAGGATGAATTGTTGCCTTAGAGGTTTAAGACTTGCTAGTACGTTTTAGCATTTCAGTTTGAATGTTTCTTGTTTTATTTTCCAGACGTTGACAAGAAATGTACTGGCTGTGTCGACCATCTGTACACATTCCATGAAAGGAGCAGGAGTCATTTTATTCTCATTGTGTTTTGTAGTGAGGAGTTTTCACGAACTGCCTTGTGAGGACTGTAGAGTGGAGCATAATTTACTAATGAAAGGAAACTTGACACGCTGTGTGCACACTAAGGAAAACATTCGTTTACTTAAGGGGCCAATAACTATGGCGGCCTGCAGGGTGTTAGTGTTGCAGATCATGTGTACGTACCTACACGTACTTAAGTATTTTAACAGGGTGATTCACGAGTCTTACCAAGTTGATTTTTCCTGTAAAAGCTGGATACAAAAGTAGAGGAAACAAAAATAAATAGAAGAAAGAAATAATTTTAGAAAAAGAGGTAGGGAAGTCACAGTGTATTTTATTGTCCGAGTCAGTTTTATTAAAAAATCTAAAAGCTTATGTCACTTGCAGTTAAGATTCCTGCGTTGTAAGAGGTAAGTCTCTGTCTGTCTTCCTGCAGTTGAGGGACTGCATTGTGGGTTTCTCTTGCGGGCGTCTTTTAAATCGGGGTTCACGCTGTCTTATTGCTGCCTTAGCCTGTCTTGGCTAACCTTTTGTCTGACAGACACTAACTACAGCTCTGTCTGGGCTAACGAACTGCGAAATCAATCATGTTATAGTTTGCTGAGCAGGTTAAAGTCCCATCTTAACCGCATAAAGCTGTCGTTCTCGTGGTGATCGGGGCGCACAGCATTTCTTTTAAAGGCCTTCAAAGTGCAGTTTGCTTGCTCAGTTCTGGAGTTAAGGACTAGAGTCGGTAACTCTGTTGCATTCGCTGCTGAGTAGTGTTGTGAAGTACTTTTCTCGTAAAGAAGTTTAGGTAATACTTTTATTAAAAATGTAAATATTTTATGCTTAGTTTGTACTTCACAAATGTACAAGCTGCTGGTTTCCATCGAACGAGAAAAAAAGAAACTTACAGAAAATTTGTAAAATTTTTAAATGGTCCCAAGAATTTTTTTTTTTAAATCCTTATTTCAATCAGTGGTGCTTGTATATATTGCCTATGTGTCGCTATTGAAAATATCGTTTATGGGAATCTCGTTGCTTTTACATTGTGTGCTCTCCTGATAGAAAGGCATGTTAACATACTAACAAGTGCATGCGTGCGTGTTTGTTTGTACGTTCAGACGACGCATTTATGCGCAGGAAGGTAAAGTGGAGCAGTTGCAATAAAGCCGCGTTAAGGCGCGTTCATGTGCACGTTCTTATACACGCAAGGTATCTTTGCCTAGCTTTCTCAAGGAGTGATTTGTCATGAGCTTGGGCTTGTGCGATGTTAGGACTCTTGACTGACGAACAACTCTGTGTTCTTGTTGCTGAATGGCGAGTATCTGCCAGTTAATTGCTTTAACCATGTGACGACACTGCTGGCAACACTACAGTGGCCTTAAGCTTGCTTATGGCATTACTGCTGTCGTCACACATAATCCGCACCATCTACAAACAAACGATGGATTTTGAGGCTCTGTACCCTGGTTCGTTTACAACTGTTAAGTATGGGAGAAAAGATCTCGTAGCAAACCATGATGATGGGTGTTCCAGTTTCTTCTGTTTTTGCATGTTTCTGGGCGTTCATGTTTGGAAGTTTTTCTATTTTTCCACGGGGGATAATTGTTTTGTTTTAAATGTTTTATAAAATGTTTTTAATATATAGAGTTAAGTATTTATCACAAACACAGCCATGAATTTTTCCAAGTCATTTTACTTGATATTTTTGTCAGACACGTCGTTTTAAATAAGTTTTCTGCGTGGATTTCTTGCAACACAAGGTACATAACCTTCGGGCATGCCCGCAGTGGGGCATCTGGCATGCAGAAAGCATTAACAGTGATACAGGTGTTTGCGAGGTGTCAAATGATGGGATACAGCTGCCACGTCAACATAGTCGGCCACCACGATGATGGTGCACCCCAGTCCCTTGCGTGTACCCTGCCACTTAGGGTTAGGTTGAGAATGTTTTCGGCTTCTTACCATTTGGTATGAGTTTAATAGAATAGGTTAACACTACAGTGCGAGGTTGTATTACTACTAGTTAATAGTAGCACTCGTCATAACAATACAGTGCTAGGTTGTATTGCTAACATAACACTACAATACTAGGTTGTATTGCTAACATAACACTACAGTACTAGGTTGTATTGCTAACATAACACTACAGTACTAGGTTGTATTGCTAACATAACACTACAGTACTAGGCTCTATGACTAACAGTAATTAGTAGTACTCGTCATAACAAAAGGTGTAGACGAAAGGCGATTATACTTCATAAGTTGGTATCGCTCTGTACCGATACATTATGGATTAGACTTGTCTTCCCATACCTACAAGTATTATATATAAATAATTATATAGTACTGCTTCCCACCCAAGATAAGCGAGAAATTATGTTCAAAGTGTGAGTAGAAAATATCGGCTGTGTAATTATGATTAGGTTTTCCTGGAAACACTGTTTTAAGCGGGGGTCATGTTTCTGTTAGTTGCATATCATTTTCACGTTGGGATTTTCCATTTTATATGTGCCGTGGTTTGCTGGAGAGTTGCTGTTGCACGGAGGTTTACTGATGTAAAATAAAGTGGGTGATACTATTATTTTTGTAATCTTTGTGTGGCATGAATGCAATTTCTGCATGTTGAACGAGCTGCTCTTTTTCTGATCACCTTTACTGATCACATTTACTTTACTGCATCTGATTTTTAAAAAGGGTTTTGGGAGGAGATTGGTGATCATCAGCTACGGTTATGTGAGGGCGAGTGTGTGACAGCGAGGCAGTCCAGCCTCGTGAGCTGGTGTCTTATCCACAGAAACATTCTGTTCACAGTCTCGTGAGAAGCATTATACCGCTGCACTACCCTGCCATCCTTACGTTGACTAACAGTTGGTATCAAGTAGATGGCACTCACTCCCCGAGGACTGTCTTTCCCTTAAAAAAAAAGAAATCTGCACCTAACCAGTTTTCAGCAGCGGTTAGCGCTTGTCTCCAATACAGTGAAGGTTGGTTGTCCTGTGTTCAGCTCTCGTGTCGGGAACACTTCTTTTTTTGCATGTGGCATCTGTTTACAGGGCTGGCTGCCTTGCCGTGATGTAGTCTTAGTTGCTGGCTCGGCATAAAACACCAATTTCTCCCCCTCCCCTCAATAACTAGTTTCCTTGGTCTAAAAGTCGGTAAAGTACTCTGCTGCATCGAGGGCATTGGCTCGTTAAGAACCAACTATTTTTTCTTCGTCTCCCAGGAGTAAACACACATTTCGACAGGTAGCTGGTTGTCCTGGGATACAGAGCTCTCAGCTGCTGTCGGGCCTCGCCACGCGGTGATTGGGAAAACGAAGAAATGGACTTACCCGTAACAAGCTTCAGAACTGGAAATAGTAACCACCTTCTTTGTGATTGTCTGCCTCCAACTGTTAATATTCCAACGGCAGTTAAAGGTGTTGTGCTAATAGGGTGGGTGGCACGAGGAGTGGTAGACACAGCGTGTGAAGGGGGGAGGATGAGATGTGGGTACAAGTCATTCTCTGGAGAGAACATGAGATGTTTACGAGTATGCATCCCCATCCCAACTGGACATATATTTCTTTCTTCATTATCGTAATCAGTTCTGTAAGCAACTTTCCACCTTACTGGGAAGACTCGGAGGCCGACACACAGATGATTTTAGGTGCACAATCACAGATACATTCACATCGAAGATGAAGATTCGTTGCAGTGGACCGACGATTGCAACGAAAATACTGAATACGCTCGGTAAGTAAAATATAGTCAAAAGAAAGCAACAACCTTTCACAAATCAATTATTTCAGAGGTTCTAATCACCAATGTCTCGGTTTGATATAGCGACAAGAAATAAAAAGTTTAAAGATGTTTTCTTTAAACTTTTTTTCACACACGTAGTTTAACATATCGGGGAACGGAGTTAAAAAACAAAGCCGGATTGAAATGACAATCTATTCAGCCGCACGAGATGCTGTGAAAGCAGCTGATTCGTAACATCCTCCGTGCTGGACAATCCTCTGACCACAGTCCTGGCACGAAAGGCGAACATTGCCGATCTTTCCCAAAAATACTTTACTTGCTGCAGGTTACTCGCAAATAGGAGAGCAACGCGCTGGGAAATGTGAGGAGCTAACATAGTTTCCTCCTCTAAAGAACTGTGACCGTTGATGGCAGAAGGTTAAAGCTATGACTGCTCCCACGCCCAACCTTTCAGGACCTTCGTCCACCCACCCCGCCCACCTCACCCACGCCACTCGTCACTGTTTGCATCTGACGTGCGCCAGGAACATAACAGCTGTCTGACGTGCACCAGGAACATAACAGCTGTCTGACGTGCACCAGGAACATAACAGCTACTTGAAGTGTTAGCATAAAGGATACCGCTAGTCCAGCTCACCGCATCGCCATTGATGTTGACTTCTCTGCTTTTCACACAAAATGCTGATACGACTATTTTAGCCAACGGGAGCTCTTCAGAATTCTTGTTTGTTTTCTTCTAATGCCAAACTGAGCTGTAACAAATTTTAGAACGTCAACCAAATTATCGAATGCTTCAATAACTGCTGTTATTTTTCGAAGGATCTTAAATGTCCAACGCCTCCAGATATTCCCCAAATACCAGCTGTGTATACCGGTTTCCAGCTGGACTATACAGCTGTGTACCAATTTCCAGTTGCACTTTAAAACTGCCTGAACCAATTTTTCTTTACTTTATAAAAGTGAGTGGAAATAAGATCCTCGTCTTCTTCATTGTTCTGGTCGTCTTAGTCTCACTACTATTCTCCTCCTTCTTATCCTGCTAATTCCCCTTCTAACGAATATATTTATTGACAAACACCTAACATAGTGTTAAAAACAACTAACGCACACTAGCTTAATTCGTTGGTGTTCAGTTACTTTTACCTCAGGCTCACATCGCTATTCCATTTTCAAAAAATGCAGACAAATAGGTGAGCGGAGTTTGAGGAAGTACTGCTCACATAAACATTTTGTAATTAAAACGTGCATCAAGCCTCTGCAGTAAATATTTCATGATTTATTTCCATTATTTTTTCAGTTTTGTTTTTCCTTTGGCATGAAACTTTGTGATTGTCTTATTTGTTCCTACTTGGAAGCATTCCCCAGACGTCTTCCTGCATACTGTCACTTCAGAAATGAAAACTCGAGACATTTGATTCAATTCACTCACTAATTAAACATTTTTGCATCAACTCTATTTACATATTGTTTTCATCTCACCATGTGTGACTAGCCGTAGGACTGTCTTCGGTCGTCGGTGAACAACCTGTACGGGAAGTCATTATGGAGGAAGTGAGAGTTTCAGCCCTCACACACAAATGTGCTCGAGTGACTCATGCCAATGTTCGAATGCCCGGTGAGAACCGCCTTTCTCGATTTCCGATGCGTGTTCGTTGCCTTTTCAAACATCTCAAGCACAACTCCACCTTGGTTTCTGATTCAGCCATTTTGTTTTATGAAGAGGAACCGGAAGTGCCGATCATAGTCGTCAGACTTTTAAACGAGAGATGCTAGCTGAACACACAGTGACCGGAAGGATGGATATCGGGTGTGTTTGTAGAAAGTGTGTGTGAGAGAGAGAGTGAGAGAAAGAGAGAAAGAGAGAGAAAGAGAAAGAGTTTTTAGGATAATGCATTCAGCTCCGTGTATCCCTGGTTGCAGGGTAATGTACCCTGCGTCAGGAGAGAGCTTGTGAAATTCCCTGCAAAAATCGTGAGATGAGGAGGTGGGTGGGAGGAACCACCAACGAATGGCATGGCGGTATAATTCTGTATTCGAGGCTGAACAGATTGTAAGCAAATTCTGACCAGATTGTCATCTCGCTCCTCCAAACACTGCGGGCGTTACGGAGCAAACATGTGTGGCCGCAGGCCCCATAAATCATAAACCGCCGATTGTATGTTCGTCTCGCTTTTTGATGTCCCTTTCTGTGCTGAGATCCAAACTCTCAGTCAGAAGGTTGCTTGTTTTTTCCCTCGCCTCCGGCGTGCAAGGCGGCGGCGCATCGACGGTGGCTTTGTTAAATGGCGGGAGTGTGGATATGAATGCGATAAGACGATGACAACAGACCGGTAAGCGTAGACTGCAGGAATAACACCGCATCGCCACCCAGAATTTAGTTGTAGTGCTCTGTTGGCCCGGGGAGGCATATTGCCTCCCAATTTTACAAAAATCTGTGTAATACACGACAAGCCACACGCCTAAACTAGACCTTGTTCCTCACCTTCAGGGCTTGCATCAACGGGTGCCAAAGGTAAACATGGGAGGGTCTCTGTGGGCGACTGGGAAACATTCAGATTTGCTTCTCATAGAGGTGGCTCGGTAAGATTAACATAACTTGGATTCCACTACTTCCTCCCTGTAGTGCTGTCTTCCCCTCCAGTCTAACTCTTATTTTTGGAAGTCCTTCAAAGGGGGTGACTACCTGTTCATTTTTGCTCCAATTATTTTCCTCAGATTACTATCTCGTTTTAATTCTTATCTATCACTAAGGCAAATACCACTTGATCTTTTTGCGAAATGAAAGTTACAATGAGAAGCTGTGATTATATGATTTATCAATGGCTTGTGAAAGAGATGGTAAAAAAAAAAAAAAAACCAAATCCGACCAAAGCGCAATTTTTAAGATCGTCCTGATGAATAATTAATATGAAAATTGATACTGTATTGTCAACTCGTTAGATGAAGTATTTTGGTAAATAAAAGCAAGACTTTGGGGATAAAAGAAGACCAGTAATACATCACAGTGTAGACAAGGTGTATTTATGTGACGGCCACACAGTAAAGCAACTTCGGAAATTCTGATATACTTGTATCGAAACCGAACCAAGATAAGGACAGTTGATATGGGTTTTAAATTTTATTTACGCTTCTTCTGCATTTGTGCTAATGGGTAATCTAGAGTATTGATTTCATAAAATCTTGCAATATCGAAAACAAAAATAAGAAATGAAATAAATCGTGGAGAACCAACATTTATCACACACAAACTCTGGCTTTCTCGGAAACTTACCAACAATATGAGATAATACACAGCAAGATGGCTCAAAAAGCTATCATGTCATTACAATTAAAGCATACTAAATAATTGTTCATCTTGTTAAGGTTTCTGAACTAGAGTTTAGTGTTAAACATTTTCAAAAAAGTATGAATGCCTCTGACACTCCCGCCAATCAAATTAGTATAAAGAGTGAAACGAATGAATAATGCAGCAGATGAAGGAGGAAGCTAACAAGAAATCCACACTTTCATCATTGATTGCTTTATTGTTTCTGAACTAGATTTTAATGTTCAAACATTTTTAAAACATACGACACGTCACAATATCATACATCACATTATAATGCATCTATCTCCCCCTTCCCTTCCTCCTCCCATTGTTCATTCAAACAGGACAAGATGCCCAAGAATAATGTTGTATATTAGGAAGTCATTCAAGCACTGCATGTAGTAATATTTATGTTTCACGAAGTATCTACGTGACACAGATATATAAAGATTCAAAGTGTACAGAAGATGTGTGGCTGCCATGGTGTCGTCACGTACCAACCGTCCTCTGACGCACAGTGGCGGTATGTGACGTAATGCGGTCACGAACCCGACCCATTGTGTGAGGACAACTGAGCGACTACTGTTCCGTGATGTATCATCGCTGATGAAGTGATGATGTGAGGCCGAATGACTGACCGCTTGTGAAAGAAGGCATTGCCGTGCCGAGGAATCTCACTGACCGATGCCGCGCACCATCAGGATGCACGAGGGAGACGAGCAGATGAGAAATGTCAAATACAAACCCAGCTCCATTTCCTTTAATAGACACAAGCGGGTATCACAGGCAGGCAGCACAATACGTCTTTTCACCCGACACACTGCACGCGGTCCCATGCCGCGGATTTGTTTGAAACGAGTCCTCGGGCCTCATCCTCTGTACCGTTACTCGGCGGCCGCCCACGAGCCCGACCTGACTGGAGGAGCTCTGTGTTTTTGCTGGGGAGAAAAAGCAATTTGTTTCTCCCAATCGAGAGCCAGGTCTAGGAAAATATCACTGACACTGAGAAAATAATTATCGGGTTTGTCCACAAAACAGATTTGTCATTTCCGTCCGTTTACGTTCCCACTTTTGCCGGTATCTCCCACGTTTACGTCTCATCTCTCATGTTCCTCCCCCAGTTCCTATTTGCACCTTCTCCACGCGCACGCGCCATAGACCACACACACAGTCGTGCGCACCGCCCTGATATGTTCGACAACTTAAAGTGAGCTTTAAAGAAAGGTGAAGAGAAACTAGACACGTTCTGTTTCCTTTTTCTGTGTTTTTATTATTTTCCCCCTGCATCTGGCCAAAAATACTGATACATTCCACACGTCAGTAGTCATTGAAACCATTGGCAACGCAACGACTATTTTCAACGTTGAACAGATGACTGAGATAATTTAAAGCCCATTTTAAAAGAGACCAAATATAGATGAGTAGATAACAAGTCTGCAGTATTTTTACATGACGGTTATATAAATAAAAACTTCTTCAAACATGTCCACATTTGTTCGGATAAAAATCCCTACGCTCTCTCTCTCAATTTCTCTCTCTTTCTCTCTCATTTCCTGTCATGTTTGAATGAATTCAATATTTCTAATTAAGATAATTATGGTGTCTAGCTTATTCCACTGCTGACGTCATCATATCATCGGTAACTCCCCCTGGATTTCAAGCCCAGCGTTCGGTTTGAAGCTGACAGTTATGGTGAAACAGATTTGTCAAGAACATTCAGACAGAAGTGGGGCTCAGTGTGTGAAGAGTTTGTGGCCGCAGTGCCGAGTGTGGTGACGCAACTTTGTCAAACTGACCGACACAGGGCGTTAGTGTTTGAAAACCTCGAGTACGTCGGCAGTGGTGGAGGGTGGAGAGGGCCGTGCTAAGTGCCCGCTACGTCTGTTCAACAGATTCCTCCGCAAGCTATAGTCCCAGGTCTGCTTGGTGGGGGACTGTAGGACAGGGCACATCTTCTCTGTCTTGCGCCTAGATTGGGTGGACAAAGGGAAACTTTTATTTTTGTTGTTCATGTTCATATACAAGACAAAGAACATTTTTTTCTGATACAAAACAAGCCGGTTATTTAAAAAATGATTTTATTCTGACAGCAGGACGAGCTGTAGCAGGCATGCTCATTTTCGTTGGCGCATGAGCAATAAACTGTCTATGACAGTCCATCGACTGTCAAAGCATTTTTCTTTAAAATAATTTTCAATAGAAATATTTTTGAAAAGATAAAAGTTCATTTAACTTTAAAATGTGATTGAACTCACTCAGACTTACTGTTGCATGGATGTGAAATGCACGGAGCTCCTGAAGTGCTAAAAAGATATTTCGGCGACAGACATGATTACAAGACTGCACGTCCATGACATGGCATTTGGCAAGAGGAAGAAGAACAGACATGGCGCTTGTAGCGGTTCAAGTGGTACAACAGCCAAGAGTCCCAGCAGTCATCATGAAGGGCGGCAGCCTCCCTCTGGGCGGCGAGCAATGGCGAGGCCAGCAGTGGATCGTGGACTTTTTATTTTGCACGCACCACTATGTCAGGTCTCTCTCTCTCTCATGATGTGTGGCACGTACTTCAGCTACTTCCCTCCCTTGCACACCGGCAAACACACATATGAACATACAAATACACGTACACACATCTGCACATGAGTACACATGGACACACATACACACACGACCACACACGTTTACTCACATAAATCTCATTCACACAAAAATACACGAATTCTCTCAAGAGAGACCGTTCTCTCTCATTCAGATTATCTTACAAAAACTTTCTCACGCTCTCACTCAAACACTCTCTCATTCACACTCACAAACACACTCACCCTCACACACAAAACGCACGCTCTGGCACTGGAGTGAACAGACAATGTTGTAGGAACTTCCTGCACCCAAGCACCTGTCCTTGAGTACGAGTGCACTTGTATGTGTGTGGGTGGGAGAGAAAAGAATGCACTAGTTCTTGCGTGCAATCTCTGAGTAACGGTCTTCGGGAGGGGCTGGGGCAGTGGAGGGGATGATGGGGAGGTGGAGGGGAGGGAAATGTTACGGGAGGCCCGTTCACACCAGCCTTAGACACTCGTCTTCCTGAACACGTGTTTTCGACACTTACCTCCCTTTAACAGGATCCCTGGCCTCCTTTCTCACAATAAACACGGGGTGGGCTGAACAGACAGAGAAGAACAATGAGAAGTATGTTGAGAAATATCTCAACCTCTCAGCAACATTGAGAAATTTGATGAAAGTCTCTATTACCCTCCGAGATGGCTGAATATTCAGGTACTTCCGGAAACTTGATGATCTGTTCTCCCGTGTGGGGTGAAGGTCAGGTCCTTGTCCTTATTCATTCATTTATTCTTTGAAATTTCTTGTCAAGATCTTGATATCCTGACTAATCAAGGATGCTGAATAAAACCGGGTACTAAGCTGAAATATCAACTATGTTTAGGTTATACAAGGAAGATGATAAGTTGAAAATTTAGATAACTAGAATATAAACACACATAACAAGTAGCAAAGCAACATGTAAATCAAACAGAACAAAGAAGCATTATGGATCCAGCTTCTCACAAACAGTGATTATGATCGTGTCAGTCCAAGTTTTCTCATGGCGCTGTGGCTGCATGCCCCTGTCATGACATTCAAACTGTAGCCGAGGATGGAAAGAGGAGGAGCAGGGGTCAGACGAGTGACGCCAGTTTATTGATATACACCTCGCCATGCAACAAGATCGCTCTGCCATTTCTTTGTGACAACTCTCCTGCTGGCGGGAGGGCTCGCCATTTATTCAGCTGATGGTCTGGTCCTGCGGGGCTTGACTGGCTTTCCAGAACTTGTGAGAATGGACGATTGTGGTTTTCGAAATTCACGCAATGGAATCACGGACGAGTGATGGAATGTTTCTTTAAGCTTTACAACACCACTTACTCAACCATTTGCATCCACACGAGCAAGAAAGCTACTATAAGAAATAATCTTTCTCTCCTCCCTCCTTTTCATCGTAGGGACAACTATCAAGTATCACCGCATCGACTACACATTTGCTGCGTTAAAGTAGAAAACTGCTTCTACACCTTCTCTGTCCTGGACCAAAGAATGTTTCCAGAACCAGCATCTCTTTACATTAGTCTTTTATATTGATTTTATATTAATTTCTTATTATTTTTAGTAATAAACAGTCTATTTATTCTCTAGAAAATGTGTTTTGGTGTATATTTTTCGTGTGTCTAGAACGAATTAATTGACTTACATTGACTCCTTGGAGATAATTGCTTCGGTTTTCGTCGGTTCAAAGTTTTTGCTGTTTGTTTTCGAACGGATTATCTACGAAAACCGAGGTTTTACTGTACATGAATGATGTCATACCAGTATATAGAATATAGAAATGTTCATCTTCTTTTTCTTGTTCTTCTTCTTCTTATTCATAGGAAATCAATGCTGATATAAATCCAACAAGAAGGTTAGATATTCTGATTTAAATATATAATAACATATATTCATATATAGGCATAAACACTAACAAATTTACGCGCGCGCACACACACACTCACACAGACACACACAAACACACACACAGCTACTATGTGGGCGACGTCACGTGACACGTGCACCTCGGGGTTGTGATGATGATCTAGCACCTCACACCCCAAGATGGCCGCACGGGGAGCTGTGACACTCTCCTGGTATCCCGCGGCTGTTTGAGGAAACATGCGATGGCATTTGCTTATTTTGGTGTTCAGCAGGCCTCCACTCACCTTACAGCAGCTTGCAGCACTTTATTGTCAGCCCTATCTGCGCCCTGCTCCACCGTGTTGCGCCGCGTAAACAGTTTAGCACGCACGCGCGCCTTCACCACCCGACTGAGGGCTCGAGTCGTTTATTTTGTGCTGGCCTCTCGTGGATCATCATCATCATCATCATCATCATCATCGTCGTCGTCGTCGTCGTCATCATCATCATCATCATCATCATCATCATCATCATCATTGTGGTCGTCATCATCGTTGTCGTAGTCGTCATCATCATCATCATCATCATCATCGTCGTCGTCGTCGTCGTCGTCGGTTACAAGGGTTTTTGAGGATCCACCTCGCGATTGCATGAAGTGATCAGCCGACATGCAGGAATGATCACAGGGGAAGCATGGAGGAGCGAGTCTGGAGGCCGAGCCAGCATCTGATGACTCATGCACCAAGCGACTGCCTCCTCTGAAGTCTTGGACAGGAAGCGGAGCATACGGTCCTTGAAGGTGTATTTATGTTTAGAAGAAAAGCAAGTTTAACATTCGTAAACGCCAAAATTTCCTCCTTGTGCTTCCTCCTTTCGTAGAGCCACCTTTCGGTGTCACGAGTTAGCTGCCTCTTGAAAGTAATTCACGAGAAGCCATTTCTTCAAAGCGAGTTTCCGCTTTTGTTTATATTTACGTCTCCACTCCCCCTTTGTCAGTTCTGTTTTGGGAATTTTTTTAAGGATGTTTTGTGGGTATTTTCCCGCACCCTTTACAATGTATGCTTGATAACATTATTTAACTTCTTTGTCTCAGAACTATAATTGTTGGTTAGGGTTAGAGTACCCAGTCTTTTTTCTGGACTTTACCCAAAATAACTTAGTTAAAAAGACTGAAGTCGGCTCACCCTCATTCTCTCTCTCTCTCCGTGCGTGCGTGCGTGCGTGCGTGCGAGAGTGCAAAGTTAGATATCTGTCGATTCTTATAAATAAACTGGGGTGGAAAGTCTTACTTTGTGTTACTCGTGTGCGGGTTGTACCGAGCCGAGACGACAAACATCAGCATGTCGACATGTGGGAAAGAAAGAAGCTCAAAGTACGGCTGCTATCTTCTCGTTCAGATCAAGGGGATGCATGTGAATAAACAGCAGTCGGTGTTTGGGGAGTCGAAAAAAGAGGGGGAAGGTGGAGGGGGGATTGGCTTCTCCATAATCATCCAAGGGGACGAAACTCTGGTCACAGAGAACTCATAAAAATACAAAAGCAATGAATATGCACAAAGCAAGAAGAACGAGAAAATCGTCATCAGTATTTTTTTGCAGTAAGTTTCTAAAAAGCAAGAACAGGCAGAAAATAAGCAGAAAAATTAATTATAATAACATTATTCAATGGGCTTTTTATCTCATTCCTTTCAAAATGGCCTCCCCTGGTGTAACCTTTATCACGGCTGTCTCGGGTGGTCCTCATCAAAATAAACAAATCACTACTCAGTGCACGTGGCATGCTCCCATAAACTCTCCACCCTTCCTCCGCAACTCCATGTCTATTCATCCTACGATCAGGCATTCCTTGTGTTCTCGTGGGACTGCGCAGTCTTCCTACACTTCTGTCTCTAATTTGACCTAATCATCAGAGAAAAAAACTGTACCCGACCTAAACCTTTAAAGCACTCCTATGGTGATAATGATAATGACGATGATGTGGTCCCATGGTTTTGTTTTCTCAATCATGTGTATCTGTGTAGTTCCTGGATCCTAGGAAGCAAGCAAATGATTTCTCGCAGCGGGAAATATAAGTCGGAGTGTCGAATTGTTAAATGCTTTCGACCTCTGCGTTTCCCTCCCGAGCGACGGCTGAATGTATTTACAAAAAATATCCCTGACACTTGGAAAATAATTATCTCGTTTCGCCGAGTTTGTCACGATGGCTGGTGGTTTCGCGATTCACACAAAGTTTTTTTAATCTCGCCCAATTTCACACCAGATGCGGACCTCCCCAGATGCGAACCCTGCCAGATGGAGACCTCCCTGCGTGGGTCCGCCCGCCTCCTCCACGACGCCATGCGGGTATCAGCCGACGAAATTAGGTTTATACCAAACTCTTCACCCGTGAAGCTGCTGCAGCCAGGATGAACTTCAAGTTGATTCCGGCACACTTTACCGGAGAAATTAGCTCAGGGAAGGCCCGTGAGAGATCGTAATTGAAAACCTTTTACTTGCCGCCAACATTTTGCAACAATCGTGGTGTCATTATTTTCTAACAATGGCCTCTTCTTCTGCTTGTAAGACCTGGAGCGGGGTGGCACAGGCATGCTGGTGTCAGGACCAGAAGAAGTGCATTTTGTCTCAACATCTCCAGCAATCGGCTTGTTTGTGATGACGTGTTTCATTTCGGATGTTTATTGAAATGGTAGTCGACAGTTAAGTATAATGTTTATGTGATTTCATGCTTTCCTCCTCTTCAGGAGGCTACGCCGTAGCGGCTTACAACAGAGTGCTTGATGGATATCAAAGAAGCTTTTATTTTACACAGTAAACAAAGTTGTTCTCTTGTTTATCGCATAACTTGACCATTTAATCAACAAAAAAGCAAACTATGGAGATGGTGAGAGCCTCTATCAAGTAAATGATTGTACACAGTGTACTTTTGAATTTGGCTCCAGTCATTCTTTGCATAGAGCACTACAATAAAATATATTTTACTCTGGGGAGGGGAAATGTGAAATTTTATTTTAGTAGAGAATGTTTTTGGCTGGCACATGCTAGTAGCCTTTTGTGGTCGAAAGATTTAACGTAGTCAACATAATTTGTTTTTATTCTGAAGAACTTCATCTTAGGATGGACCGATGATGATTTCTTTCTTTTGGAGCAATAGAAGACAATGGTTTGCATAGTTTATCGAAAATAAACTCTTTCTTTAAATACGGATATTGCAGCGTGAAGTGGTTCAGATGTGAATAAGCTGGACTAAACCTCGGTCCTTCGGAGTTTCATCAATTTTCCAGTTTGTTTCTGAGAAAGGCTGGATATATTTGTTAAGTCGGTTGCAACGCAAAAGAAAGGACGAAATTAATACTATATAGTCGAATTTTATATATCCTATTAAACATTTGATCTAACAGCTTTTAATAGAGAAACAATAGAAAGAAGGGAAGAGTGATAAGAAAGATGAAAGAGGAACAGATAAAGCAAGAATCATTTCAAAGTCAATTATATTGTCAATCCTTAAATTCAGTATTATACACTTTTTAAAAAGCAAGTGCTGAATAATGTAGCTTTTAATTTAATTTGAAAAAATTACGTATTTCAGCTAATAAAATTTTATAATAAGTGCTGGCTGATTGTAAAACAATACACGTATTACACAGATATCAAATTATTAAAATAATCTCATTTATACAACGAAACTTAAAAAAAAAATACAGTAATAAAATACTTTATGTAAGAATTAAAATAGTTTAAACATATAAGGCTGGATCATATTTGAAAGGCTGTTGAAACGTATGGAGTTAAGACACATAAAGAAATTTCCCATTGTGTAGTATCAAAGAAAAAAATAGTCTTTTTTTTTTAAACAAGATTCTCAATGGTTATACTGCAATGGTAACAGATGAGTGACTGGGTTAGACTGGTCTGGTTCACACAGTGTGGTTCACACAATCAGGTTCACACAGTGTGGTTCACAAACAGAAGTCTTACAGATGACAAAGGCTGGATTGCCCCCTTCTGCGAAAGGTCTTTGAGGGAAGTTAGTTTTAACATTACAACTCTTCAAGACCACACACTGGAGCAATGATGTCGTTTATAAACAGAAAGAAAGGAAAGGGGCTGAAAATTCTAGTGTTTACAGATGAAGAAATGTAGATATTTCAAAATGCAAACTTTGTTATCTTATTCGAGAAAAGTTGTCGAATTCTTTAACATATTTTTAGGGAAAGAAGTCTCGGAAATGAAGACGCAATGTAAGACATTGATGATTAGGGGAGATAATCAGCCTTCTGCGGCAAGGGGCACAATTGGAAGGGGGAAGGGGCAGAGAGAGAATGAAAGAAACTTGAGATGTTATCTATGTAATAGCTGTTCTTATCCAGGTACTCAGTTTTAGAAAAGGAGGTGGAGTGGTCTGTAAGAGAATTTGAGAGAAAAAGACGTTAATAGGAAAACAAAAGGGAGAGGTAGGTGACGTCACATCACAAACGTTTCTGAAATTCTTCCACCCGAGATAATTTTCACGCAAGAAACGAGTTTTCAAAAAGCTCTCAAATCCTCCTTCAATTACACCTCGTCGTGCGCAGGTGATAAATTCCGGTGAGATGTTCCAGATCAAAAATCTTGCCATCCACTTTCCGCTGATGCACTCCAGACATCTCTCCAGACACCATTTGCAATGGCGGCAAAATCACAAACACGGCCAGTGCGCGCTCGTGCACTCCATCACCGCAAATTGTCGACTCGGCTACACTCGCGCATGTGCCAAGAAAATTGTTTACTTTTCCGTGGAGCTGTTACGTTGTTTGTTGTTTCGCCTTCTCTGCGCTGGTGTTCAGAGTAAGTAGATGGTGTGCCGCCCGTCTCACCACGGTTAGTGAGCGTCATTTTCAACTGCTTGTTTGTTTACAGGCCGGCGTGTTTGTGGAGGATGGGTGGGCTGTGTGGGCCGGACAGGCTGCGGAAGGCGACGCTGAAGCCAGAAACTCTGTATCTAAACTCGCAACATGTACTCGGTATCCCCTCGCTTGCTGCCTGGGAAGGTTTACTTGCAAATTTGTATCAAAGTCGATGAATTCTTTGATGTTCCTGAGTGTCATTCTTAAATGCTGTGTTTAGATATGAACTCGATACCGTAATCCTTGTTCTCTGGATGTAGTTATTATTTATTTCCCCCACCCCCCGTTTCCTGTTTGCATGCTGCTAAATGTTGTCCTGCTGGGTGTTGAAAAACATAACCGGTTGAATTCTGTATAAAGAGTCCTCTTTCCAATGATCTGCTGCTGTTCTTCAGAGACAAACTGAAAATGTGTAAAAGTTTACACATTTACTTTGAATAATAAGTTTAAATTCTTAGATTATATCTACTTATACGAGAACTGTGTGTGTATTTTTGTAAGTCTTTTTTTAACTGAGGAAGAGGAAACTGCAAGAAGAAAACTTCCAGACAGCCTACCGCTGAGATGAAAAAATAAATAAACAATTTAGGTTAGTTTTGACACTTATTCTACAAATTGTTAATCTTATTATATACTATCCTGCAATAAGCAAATGTCAAAAGATAACTTTTAAAGTTAAATTAATATTTGCATTCATATATCCGTACAACCAAACGTACAGGGCAATACAACTATACATGTACAAATACAGTTATACAAACATACATCTGTCAAGGGTTGGCCGTGCGAAAATTTTCATGGCCGTGATTACATCACGATTGCACTGTGTGTGACGTGTGCAGTCTTCGTCACGTGCACAACTGAAAAGCAGCACGTAGTGCACCTATATATAAACCTCCTCCTTGAAGAGCTGCTGGCGGGGGGCAGGGGGCAGGCAGGGACAGGGGGACAGGGCCAGCCCCTGGTCGGGTCTTTGAAGGCATTGTAAGCACCAAGTGGCTTCCGCCTGGCATAGAGTTGAAGAGGACTGTGTTATTTTGACAGCTCTGTCAATGACTGTGGGTTTGTTTGTTTGGCTTGTGCAGTGTCAGGTCCAATGTTCCGCCACTTGACTGGAGAGTCCAGGGTGTCTGAGGAGAATGCGATAAAATCGATGCACGAGATGGAGACAGACTGATCGACTGCTTGGAATGTCGGCAGGCGACTTGAGAGAGTGAAGTGAGTGGTCAGTCTGTCAACACCAACAAAGAAACACAGGAAAGAAAACTCTAAACAGCAAGTACTTCAGATGCTCTCTCACCAGCTTGGTTGCTCATTGAATTTGCTCAATGAGATTGCTGAGACTACACGAATAAAGGTTGTCCCAACCCCCTCCTCCCAGGAGGGGTGGGAATGGTGACCTCACCCACTACAGTCTACCGTACATTTTTTTAATTCATGAAAAATACTGCATCCAGACAATGTCCCGACCTGAATTTGTGAGGTCCTTGAGCCTCTTTGTGATATCTGATGTTTTTAGAAGGCGAGGTCGCATGTGTCACGAGGTATCTGGCGGACGGCGGGAGTGGGGACAGAGTTCATCTGCACTCAAAGTCCACTGAGGCTAAGGAAGGTCAGCATCATGACGACCGATATCAAGAAGAGACGATATAGAATGGTATTGTTAACAGGGCAGGAACCTCCACTGTCCATGAAAGAATATACCTACCAATATTATTGTTTATCAGATACTTTTCATGCTGTTTACAGACACTTTACTCACGATTGACACTTGTAGGTATACACTGCTTACAGACACTACTTACTGCCACTCCTCACTGTTTAGCTGTTGGTCATTAGTTTTGTCACTCAGTCGTTTTTAATGGTTGTGCGGTACTTAGATACAAAACATTTTATTAATGTTATATTATTAAAAAGTAATCATATCAAGCATACGCAATGGTTGGTGGACTCATATGGTCACAAAAAAGTCTGTGGGGGAAAATTTTACGACTTAAAAAATCTGAACTTTTTAACCGTTCAGGGAGACGCCATGTTAATTTTAAATCTGCAAACATGGCATAAGTCCTTTCAAGAAATATATTTAAATTATTGACAGCAGAGTGACCAAACTGTCTCGTGCAAACACACAAGCTCGTGCTAGAAATGACCAGATCATCAGAGACTAATGTTAACACAGTTAAACGAAATTTGGATGTACATTCAACAATCAATGTATTAAGAGAAAAATACAGCCAAAGGAAATAAAAATCTTCCTCAGATACAAGGTCTTCTCAAAATCCTTTCCTCTAGAATTGCTTTTGTTTAATAAGATGATACATCCTTCGAAGAGAGGTAAGAGGGGTTTATGATAATACTGACAGCTTTTAACACTGGTGTGTAGGTCACAGTCTTCTTTGTCGAAGGCCAATGATTTTGCTGGCAATCTTGGCCACCCTCATCAAACAAGACTTTTCTTTGATTGGTAGAACAGTGAACCACACTAACAGGTTAAATTTGAGAGTTCTCTCGATCAGGCTGTGATACATTGATGGGAAATCCTACACAAAACGTTGATCTTAGAAATAACATGAACATTTTGATTTTGTAGGGAAGGGAGATGGTTGGCCTTCACATCCTACATCCCTTGCATTGGACATGATGAATCACTTGCATTCACTGCTCCTATGGCCAGAAGGCCAATGGGACGTTTTAGCTTGACCTTTCACCTTTAGTCTTGTGCCCGAGTTTTGCACGATGAAGGAAGTTCTGTCAACATCACGTGATGTGTCCCCAATCGAAAGGCATATGTTGAAAAGATAAACAAGGGAGGCGACCCGCAGCGCGTGCGCACTCGTCGTCTTCCTCGTCGACACGTCAGTTCGTGCGTTCGTTGGCGGCAGGTGGTCAAAGAACTCTCGTCGTTGAGAGATTAGAGTTCACCGAGAGTTCGCACTTTTTGGCGACTTTAAACTAGTCGACCCTCTTGTTGAACATCAATGTTTTTCTAATTTTGGTTTGCCTTCAACTGCTGAGCCTCGGTGTTATTTTGATGACCTAATTTCATCAAACCCTGCAAACATCTGTCTGTGGCGGCTGTAGCAAGCTGGTAATCTAAACAAAGCAACAAGTCGTCATCAGAATGTGTTTGTTTCGAGTGCTGGTTGCCTCTGTGACCTGGGAACTTCACTTTGCACTTATGGCCGGTCCGTTATACAACGACCTTTATGTACTTCTAGACGCCAGGCCAGGAGGCCACGCCCACCTGGTGGACTGATGCTCGCCGTTAGTGAGCGGAGTGAGTTGGTGAGTAAACTGGGTGAGTAAGCTGGGTGAGTACGGTTGTCCCGGATGTATGACACTAATATGTCACAGGGAAACATCTAGTCAGTCTGCTATTATTGTGATGGAGAAGGGGTTTGGGGGTTTGGGGAGGGTGGAGACTTGGCATCAGAGACTCGATCGGCAGACGGCGCAACGGTGCATCGTGAAGGGACTGTTGGCGCCACACCCTGTCCTCACTCGTGTTTGGCCACAGATGTCTGTGGAGTTACTTACTGTCCGTTACTTACAGTCTCGTGGTTTTCTGATCGCACGTGTCTCCTGTTCTTCCTTCTCTCCTTTTCTCATTAGCGCACGTGCACATTTGTACTGCGGAAATTTTATTTGCAGAAAAAGATTTCAAAAGGAGAATGACAACGAAGAAAGATAATCAAACAAAAAGGCAAATCAATCCATAATAAGCAAGAAAGAAGAACGAGGACAAAAATAAATAAATAAAATAAAAAATAAAATAAAATAAAAGAGAGAGAAAAGAATTTAAATGAAAAAAAATCAATATAAGTCAAGATAAAGCTCCTGCCTAAGGTAAATCTACTGACGCGTGACGCGTAGAACTGTGATGTTCCCTGCTAGTGACGCGTATAATTGTGACGTTTCCTGCTAGTGACGCGTAGAACTGTGGTGTGCCCTGCTAGTGACGCAATAAACAAATTCATTCCAGTAACATATTTGTTTAACTTTTCGCAATTAAAAACAATCTCTTTGAAAAATCTAAACATTTCCGAACAATCAAAAATAAATAAATAAATAAACTAAGATAATTTCGTAGAGGACATTGAGTAAGTTCTTCTGCAAAAGACGAACATTGTTTACAAGACTTCTTACATTTGAGTTGGTTTTAATTAAACTCATAAATGAACTTTTTTTTTTTGTTGCAAATTGTGCTGATGACACTATGTAACATGAGATATTTGAAAGATTGTTACTGGACGGGTTTGTCTTTCTCATCAATTTTTTTCTTTCTTTCACTCTGTTTCCCCCTTTCTTTGTTTTAATGATTGCTTCATTTATTCTTTCTTCGTAGTTTTTATTCACAAATTCATTCTTTCATTCTTTCATTGTCACGTATGCCTGGAGCGGAGATCCGCAGATTGAAGTGCGATGTATGTGACAGACCCAGTCACTAGAGGGACCTGCTGTCTGTCGACACTTCTGTGGACTGGGCGTAATGGGGTCAAACCTTTTATACAGAACTGGTTTGGAGCATGTCATGGAAGCCCTGCCCATCTTTGTTTGCAAGAAATAGTTATTTGTGGATGTGAGGGGAGGGGGCTATTTTTGCGCGTATCTATTTTTCCCCCTCTCTTGCCGCGGAGTGATGAATATCTGCATTGGGTGAAGTGCCGTCCCCTGAACAATGGCGACCACTTGTGGCAGAGCGCCTCTTGAGGAAACCATTCTCTTTACTATTCTCTCTACTCCCTCGCAGCTCGCTGCTGGTTCACTTCCTCCACCAGTCGTCAGATGTTTCCCCTCGCCGTCAGATTTGACGCCCTTGGCGCAGTTTCCTCGCTACTTTCGTCAGCCTACATCTTCCGCCGCTACTCAAGATGGCTGTCTTGTATCTCGCCGCCACTCGAAGTGATTGCCTTGTAACACGAGCTTTGTTTTAACTAGTTCTCTGGAAAGAGCTTCATTTTTTTAATGTCGAGAGTTTAAGGTAAAATTTTGCGATATGTTGAAAGGATAATATGGCGAAATGCACGTGAAAGCGGTGATGCTCATATGACTTTTACATTAAAGCACTAATTTTAAATGGCACCAACCAATGTCTTGGCCCCTGAAATTTCATACTGGACCGAAAGAAGTGTTGATGATACCAAACTATTTATTATCTATACTTTGCATAAGCACCTAAAGGCACCACATGCCCATAAAAAAACCTTCTGTTTGCTTCTCACCAGCTTTCAACATCATCCAACCATATCTCCTAGCGAGAAGATTCTTTGATAAATTTTCCCTTGACCATCAGCTAGTGTCCTGCAACATTCCTTTGCTGGTTAACATACATTAAGGAGAGGACCTTCTTTGGTAAGATGTCCTGTCGGGTAGATGACCGAGACACAACGTTTTCTGCCGTTTGACTGTAGCCAGCAGAGGAGGCGACGACGCTGCAGACGAAGTCGTTCGTCTTTCGCTCCCTGTAGGAGGTCCGGATGAGTGTCCTGAAGCACTTCATCTTGAACAACTGGATCTGTCACTCCAAAGCCGTGAGTTAAGTCCGCTTCTAGCAGACTTACATCATGATGGGCCCAACAAGAGACTTGTAAAACCTGCGGAAGCGGACACTTCTGCGAGTCGTCTGCTCGGTGCTGTAAACACCCATTCATGATTAAAGGAAAAAAGAAGTGCAGGATAAAGCCTGAAAGAGAATGACAAATGCTGCGGAAAGAGGTTGACACTATTTTTACAAAAGATAAAAACTGAAAGAAAACCCCCTAAAAAACCCAAAACTGATTAAAACTGATTACAACCCTTAGCGCTGTGGTGAATACTTTGAAGTCTGTAACAAGAGTGGGCTGAAAGCATTTAAAGACTAACCCGAGCAATGTTAGCTAACTGCTCAGACAACACCTCATTAGCATCTGATCCAACCTTTCACACTGGCCTTTAGTGGTGACAATGGATAGACTTTAGCTCAACCTACGGGTGCGTTTCTAGGAAATCGTTAATAAAAACTCATTACAATTTTTGTAGCAGACTACTGACAGCTGTATGCGATATAAACCAGCCTGCCGGAGTTTGACTGGTTGACTCACGTGCTTTCTTTCAGTTTTCTTATTTAGAAAAAAAACTGTTCTCTTTCAAGAAGTGTTTGTGAACAATATATTTTGCGTGAGCCATTCTGTCTTTCATTTCACACAGTTTTTACCTCAGTTTAGTTTGTTCACACCATACTCTCCTCTTGTATACAACAACGTGTTAATCGTAACTAATTGCCAATCTATATTGATTAAAGAAGAAAAAAAAAATGTATAGAATAGGACTGTGATATCTGTGCACAATAAATCTTTCATATCCATCCCCCCCCTCGCCCACAAAGCTAATAAAATGCAAGCAATATCGCTACTATAGATCCCCGCTCACCCGGGGTGTTCAGCTCACTGTGACTTCAGACACCTGCCGAGCCATCACCTGCCTTCATCTCATTACTTTACTGAAATTTGCCTGAGAAATGTTGTTTGCAACATCTAAGTCTATGATTTCTGTTACAAGTGCCGTGGACACACGGGAATCCCGTTGTAGAGACATGCGCATCAAGTAGCAAAGTCAGCAGCAGCAGACAAAAGGTCAGAGGTTATTTTCGACCAGCTGGCAGTGTCAGCATTGCTTGCCCTCCACCCACCTGTCTCTTTTGCAATTATTATTCTACAATACTTTTACAGAATTTTTCGACAGTGGCAAAAGCAAGGCACTTGTTAATACAATTGCTCGGTAAGTTACAAATATTTTTTGTTGCATGTCAAATTAATTTATTAAAGGTGATCAATTAACGATTATTAACTAGTATCTATATATATCCGATTAGTAATGATACATATACACACTCATCAAAGACTATTAATACCCAGAATTATAATTATTAAATGTATTAGTGACAATCCACAGTTATTAACCGCAGACAACTTACAACACTTACAACGTTGATGCGCAGACACATCTACAAAAGATGCCACCCGTTTAACTGGTGATTTTTTCGCGTTTATTAACAGTAATCTCTTCAAATAATTTTGTCCGTTACACGTTATATCATAACCACTCAGGTTACATACACAAATATGCAAGTTTAAAGTATCATGACTAATCTTGGGCAAAAAACATTTTTGCAAGGGGTCCAGCTTCTAAAATAAATAGAACAGCCTGGTGTCAAGTGTGTAAGTCACTTTTAAAACAAGATGAAACATCAAAGTACTCTTAACACATCGCTGCAAATAGTTTAGAAACGATGACAGAACAAATCACATGTTGATTTTTCACGATGACAGCGGTTTGATGAAGATGGCCAAGAACTTGAACTCGATAAACGAATTATAAGGCTATCGGCTATCACAAAGTGAGACAACTCTTCTCTATTTCTCTCTTTTCCACCTCGTTCTGTTTTCTGTCTCTTGTCTGTCCTTTTTTATTTGTCCTTCTCTCTCCCAAATCACTTTGAGACAAACATAAACCGTGGATCCAGAAGTAAGACTGAACATAATGAAACAAAGGCGATTAAGTAAGTAACGTATATTTGAATTTTGTTCGGTAACCGTCATGTTGTCCACAATGCAATTTTTGCGATATTCATTTTTTCGATGTCACTTTTAAGATGAGCTGATAAGTTGTTTCACAGGGCGATCAACATTATTCAGTAGCCTTAAGGAAGTTGTGTTCACAGTAAGCTTTGAGGGTAGTGTTCACATGCTCCTTTAAGCGCGATGTTCACAGAACCTTTAAGGACGATATCCACAGGAACCTTCATGGACTTGTGTGTGACAGACTCGATCCTCCCGCCCTGTGGAAAGGAAACGAGATGCTGAGAGGATTCTGCTCCAGTCCGGGCCCCGCTCCGTAGGAGAGGCCTCCACCCGTGGAGAAGGCGAAGGACTGAGGGTACCTGCCAGTAAACCCTCCTCCTATCCGGGGAGACGAATAGATGAGCTGGTGGAGTGGTGCCGTCGGGGTCATGCTACCGTAGATGTTAGCTTGCAGGTGAGGGTCCAGGAAGCGAGGTGTGAGGGAGAGGGACATGTCGAGGGCATTTCTTTTGAGGTCGATGACCTTTGGTGGGGGGCTGGGAATCTTGTCGAATATATCCGGCTTTTTCTCTGTTTTCATCGCCGCTGCTCTGCTGTCTGGCTTCTTATCGCTGCTCTCATCCTTTTTCTCTTTGTTTCCTGGGGAGCGGAAGTCAGCGTTGCCTATGAGACTGTCGATAGAAAAGGGATTCGTGTTTCGGCGTCTGTCTTGTCCTCGGACATTGCGAGTCTCACTTAAAGACGGGCCGCCAGCGCTTCCTCCACTGCTGCCGCTGTTGTCGTCCTCACAAGATGGCCGACTGTTGCACGCCACCCTACGAGACGCACTGTCGCCCTTCTCCTTACCTTCAATCCATCCATTTTCCTTCTGACCCTCACCATCATCGCACCGCAGTACCAGCTTCTTGGACCTTAACAAGTCCTTAGGGAGTTCCACGGACCCGCTTCCCTGACTGTCTGTCGTCACACCCTTGCCTCTCACCTCCGCCGTCACTGCCGCAACCACCTGCGCAGCAGCAGCCGCAGCCATGCTGTCCATGTCAACGTCGATGTCGTTGCCGCTGTCGTCGTCGCTGATGTCCTCCATGCAGACGTGACTGTGGTCCATTTTTACGTCGTCTGCAAAGCCTGTGCTGTCGTCAGACGAAAAGGAGGCTGTGGACAAGTGCTCCTGAGGCATGAGGTCACAGCTGGCCGTGTCGTTGCGACCGCTGTCGTCTGCTTTGCTTCCTGCCACGTCATTCCCAAGATCCGTTGCGCCGTCTTTCTTGAGGTGGGAAAGCAGCTCCGTCGACTTCCCGTGCACCTTGACTCTGCGTTTTCGTCGGCGATAATTTCCGTTCTCAAACATCTCCTCACATTCAGGGTCTAAAGTCCAGTAGTTACCTTTTCCTGGCTTGCCTTTTTCTCTGGGAACCTGTAAAAGAGAAAATTAAAATGTCTCCATGACAGATCATGTGGAACGGTCAATTTAAATATCTTCATTAAAGAGTCTGTAAAACTATGAAAGAATACTGACTAATAAATGAGAGAGTGTGTGTGGGGAAGACAAGAGTTTTTATTTCTTCCCCAATAGTGTAATCATTGAGCCTGTTGTATCTCGTGGCCTCCATAACAAACAACATGCTTTACAAGCAAACAATGTCCATGTACCAAAAACACAAAGGCAGGCATTGTGCCACAAAGAAACAATAAGAATGTATTGTAGTTTAAATCATATTTCTTTAAAAAAAAAAAAACCCACATAAGATGCTTTGAATGTGCATGTTAGCAATCATGTTGGCCATACTGTTAGTATAGATGCTATTTTGTTAAAGTCTATAAAATCCTTTAATACGTTTATACTAAACCTATTTCTGGGTCTTTCTGTCAATCAATAGGCAAACGATATTATTCTTTGTTGAAGGTTAAAAAAATAAGGAAGTTGCTATCAATTGTTCCAAAGACATTTCATCTTTGATAAACAAAAAAATAAAATAAAACAAATATGATTATACAGAGAATATAAAACAAAACAAAACAAAAATACAGAGGATGTGTGATACAAAATGTATCCAATATCAGGTGTACGCGATGTCAGTTGTATTTAAAGCTGTGCGATGCTAAGGATGCGAGAGATGAAGCTCGTCACTAATGGCGGTTGATTAAGTCTTGTATTTTGAAGGTGCGCGATGCCAGAGGTTAAAACAGTATTAAGATGCTATAATAAAACGGAATATTAGAGATGAGAGCAGGATTAAGATGCCATACTACAATACAGTTATTACTATTTCATTGTCAGGGACTGCTGTCTTACCTCATACCGTTTGCGACTCTACCCTTGCCATCCTTTTGTTATTCCAAATTTTTAAACTCGGGAAACGATAGTTTTTGTCAGGTCGAAACTCGTTCTTATTTCATTTTTGGAGTATTCCTCAACAAGTGCGTCTTTCGGTCCATTGGAATGTGTGATAAAATGGACAAAGGAACAAGAACACAATGGACGGGGTGGGAGGGAAAGGGACTCGTGGCCAGCGTGGTAGCCAGAGCGTAGCTTAGCGCAGTGGGGAGTGACCAGGGCTACTCTTCCTCTGAGTGCTTTTATCTCAGGTTGACGCCCGCCAGCACTTTACAGACTGGACATGCACGTGTTGACACGACAGACACGAAAACTTGCTGATCCGTGAAATTACAGGTGAACGACCATCGCCCCCTCCTCCTCTCCTCTTTCTCCTCCCCCTCCTCCTCCTCCGCGTAGATGGCAGCAAAATCTGGAGGACGTACCGAAAGTCTGCTTTACATCCACGGGATGAAATAGATGTTACTTTGTCCACAGGCAGCAACTTACAGAAGTAAAAGGTTCCCAGGTACGTTTGTTTCCTTCCTCCTTTTTCCTCCTTTCCATCGTTTTACGTTCATTTATTCTCTTCTCTTCTTTTTCATAATTTTTGTTTGTAGGAAACGTATTGTTAATGTTCAGAAAAGTGACGTTTCTACAACCATGAGCATCATCTTTTCATTCATTTAAATTTTATATAAATAGTGGGATGGGGATCATTGTGACAAGTGGATTATAATGGATTAATCATCTCCCTCCCTGTAATCCGCTGTGAGCGTTAATCGCCAGCTCCACCTACTGGCAGACATGGCAATGACCTGCAGACGACTGACCTCGTTACACAGTCACGTGCCTGTCGTGCATGACACTAATCTTCGAGTTCAGGGGAGCGTCCCACGTGCATCAACTGCCTGGACAGTCCTGTGGCTACCTGTAGCAACTTGCCACCTACAGTAAGAACAAGGTAGACGCGGCTTCTCGCGTAATCCGATCAGTGTCAGGTGAAGTGTGAGAGAGTGTCAAAACTCATAATCCAGGATGTAGATGATGTCCCTCAGTTACAAAGTTAGGACATGCAACTTGTAGGAAGGGAAAGAATTTATTTTTTATTAAAGGGAGGAGGGAATAAGTAAGGAAAGAAAAGAGGGAAAGGCTACAAATGACCTGTACCTCCCCTCCTAAAACTCACACACTCTCTCACACACACATTCCAAAAGAAATAATTTATGTAAAGTTTTCTGTGTCTCGTACAATGAGACCGCTTCAAAATCCACTTTTTCAAAGAAAGATGCAATCGTGGAGACCACTGAGTCGCTCCGTGGTGCGGACGATGGAAAATGTGAAAGATAAATTAAATAAAGAAGAAAAAAAAAGAGCGGCAGTCAAGAGCCGGTGGACAAAAGTCGTGGAATTTTATCCGAAGGAATGGAAAACACTAATAAATGAATTTAACATTAAAAACTGCAGGGGGTGATTTAAAGATATGCTTTTTGGCTGAGCATATTTCGAATAAAATATTTGTTTATATTTAAAATTCTTGATAAAGAAGTTCTAGACAAGTTTTCTCCTCTTTTTTTGGCCGCTTTCGTTTCTTGGTGTCTTTCTTACTTTTTGCGGTTTTTTTTTTTCTTTCCTTCTTTCTGTCGTCTGGGACATCACCTTTATCTCATCACCACCACTCTTAAAAGGAGTAGAAATAAAGTAGTGACACAGAACTAGAGTGACATAGCGTCGAAAGGGTTTGCACAATGAAAAGGCAATCAGACTGATGTAGATGAACAGCCAGACACGAACACAAAACAGAAAAGAAAGAACGGAGAGAAAGGCAGAGAAAGGGTCGAATATAAATACGAAAGAGACAAGTTTTCTGTACTGTACTTTGTCTTTGTCACGGAGCTGTAGTACTACGACAGTGACAAACTATTTGATACATTTGCAATGTCACCTCAGAACCTTTTTATTCGTCCGTCTGAAATAGCAGGTGACAGAAAATAAGAGGGAAGACAGTGGTTTAGAAGATATCGGACGGCGGCCAGGGACCAGACAGTAGGGAGTGGAGAAGTTTCTGACTTACCTTAATGAAACAGTCGTTTAGCGAGAGGTTGTGTCTGATAGAATTCTGCCATCCTTGCTTGTTCTCCAGGTAGTACGGGAACCTCTCCATGATGAACTGGTAGATACCATTCAGGGTTACCTTCCGGTCTGGGGCGTGCTTGATTGCCATGGCAATGAGCGCGATGTAGGAGTAGGGAGGTTTCTGAGGCTGCTCTCTCCGCTGGATTTCCTCCATCATCCTGAGGGCGTAGGCACGGTTCAGGTCCAGACCAGCCTGTGCGTAGCTCCACACGCCGTACGGGTGGGTGGCAGGGTTATACGGGTGGGAGTAGAAGGCTGGGGCAGTCCTCAGACCAGTCAAGTAAGGCAGAAAGTTGTCCGGACTGTTCATCATTCTTAGGTTTAAGTGCGAGTGACCGAGTAAAATGGGGGAATAGCCGAGAAACGAATCTTGGACCTAACAGGTGTCGCAGGAACCTTTTATGAACAGAGAAAAAGTTATGCTTATATTGATAGAGCAATTAGAGCAGATAAGGTTTGCTTAATTCTGCTGTTTGGACCTTTTCATAATACCGCTCTATTCTTTTATAGAGTATACACCTAGACACATCTATACACCTCTATAGACACAGGCTTTCCGGCTGAACGCCAAATTATTGTTATAAAATAATTTATGTGTATTTCTCAATAACTTACATAATTGGTCATAAAATCACACTTTAAACTTTAATTTAGTTTACGATGAAAAAATGCAGTAAAATGTCTATTTTTAACACTTGGATGCCATCTTAAAGAATATTACATTGGACTACACAGTTAACACCAGGTGAAACTCACCTCCAGATCAAGCGTGACGAGTGTGACTGGTGTCCGGGTGCATCATCATCACGGAAGTAGCGACAACACAACAACAACAATATCCTCCACACGCAGCGTGTAAGTACATCAGCGGACGACTGCGGCCAGCTGCACACACTCGGCGGCAGTGTCTCTCTGTGTCGACCTCTTGAAGCACGACGACGACGACCAAGTAACCGCAGCCTGCCTCTCGCTCACCTCTCTCTCTCTCATGTTCCCACTCCCCCGCACTTCTCTTTCATCTGCACAATTAACTTTCACATCAACCGCGGGCCGGGGACCATTGTAAGTTCGTCTCCCCCGTACCCGGCCTGAAGACCTCACTTCCGCCAATTAGGACGCCGAGGTCTACGCAAGCGGATTACGCATGCACGGGGGCGGAGCTTAGAGGGAAAGGCGGGGCCTAGTGACATGACCTGTCTGTTTGTCGTCGAAGCACATTTTCTCAGAATAGTTTGTTGTGAGAAAAGCTCACCAGAGGAGTTTGTGTAGCGAAACTCGGGGCTGCTTGTGTGAAAGCATTGCAAAGCTTTTTCGTTGTTTTTGCTTTCGCGATCGGCATTGTGGATGCAATCTTACACCTCAGCCGTGTAAGAAACAGGCTTGGAGTTCAAAGTTCAGAGAGGCGGATCGTTAACAAGCAGAGCGCGTGCTTGAAACGTGAGCTGAAAGTTGCCTTCCTGTACCCACCCACAGCCACAAACACAAGCTTGAATAACCTGCACGCGCGCACGCACACACACACACAGAGACACTTGGTTTACTGATCTTGCGTGTCTCATGTCGTACACATGGCGTGGCCTGCTACATTTTTCTTTTCACCCATCCCTCCATCTGTCCTTTGTATTGTTGGATGATGAACACCGCACTCCTTCCTGCACTGAGACATAGGTTAAACTCTGAAAGGTAACTCGGCAACATCGGGGATAGCTCGCCGCAACTCTTCCCTTGGATTCGAACACCTGGGGCTGAACTACTTCACCAGGTAGTCTAGTGTCTCGTGGACTTGCTTGCAGTGACCTCTAGTGGTCATGTGTGAGAGTGCTATCCTCCCCCCTACACACACACACACGCAGAAACATGCATACTATACCATTATTTCAACCTCTGTCCATCCTCGGCGTAATATTAAAAATCTTTAGACTTGGTTTCATTTTTCTTGAGCAATAACTTTTTTACCAGACACGTTTTAATTCATAAAGATTCTTTTTCTTTGTGAACAGAATATAGAATCTTCAGTTTGTTTTTCGGTGGATAAAAATTTAGTTAAGATATATGTGTTATAAATGACAAAATTAATAATGTTTCAAATTCTTACTCTCTAGAACAGTTTGCAAACTACAAAAACACAGGAAAGAGAGGATGGAAGATAGATTGGGGGAAGGGGGGATTATTTAAAAAAAGGAAACACGAACTAGTTGGGATGTTCACGAAGGTGAGTGTTTTGATCACTTTTGAAACTTCAACAGGGGTCCACTGTGGGAAGTTAGCGGCAGGAACCTACACTTATACAAACCGAGTATATTTGTCATTTATATTAAATTTTATTTGTCTAATTCCTACATTTATTTTTGTAAATATATTTAAAGTTTTAAAAGACATTGAAATATCGGGTTTTGGAATCCGTAGTTATTGCAATTAGCCTTTTCAGTACTCCACTGCGTTGATGTGCTTTGGACTCTCATAAATTAACTGTATACTAATCCATTACCTTCAGTCCACTCAGTGCAGTGCAAACCTCCCATGAGTACGTGAGCACTAAGCACTTGTCTCAACTCGTCTCTGTCAAGCTCATGGGCAGAAAACGAATGAATGAACGAAAGACATGCGTACTCGTTACCCAGGCACTGGTGCTCTCTGTCAATCTTTATTGGCCAAAAATGTTTCCTCCCTTGCAGATTAAAAGCATCTCTCACACTTTGTAGAACACACGTCACGAGAGCTCGAGACCTCACGTGTGCTCAGACGGTGGTATAAAGCCTGTAGAGTGTAGAGAACCTCTGACCCTGTGACCCGTGTGGTGAGGTGAGTGACGTGTACAGTGTGATGTACACAATGTGAAGTTCACGACCTCGATCTCTCGTGTTGGTGACAAGTGTTTTTGGTAAACAATGACGCATGTGATGAATCTAGGACTCACACACACACACAAACACAAACACTCGCGCGCACGAAAGGAAACTTCTCTCTCTCACTCCCCAGGTCTTTCAGTACGGAGCCTCTCTGTAGTCAAATGTGAAAGTTGTCTTTTTTTCATATCTAGATAGCTGACTGGCTCTTTTGATTTCGATGCATCTAATAAAATGCAAATAAAATGACAGAAAGTAGAAAGAACCTTTTGAAATTCTGCCGTCCTAGAACGGAGAGGCCGAACTCCCCCAGCCTGGCTGAAGCTCTGTAAGCCTGATATACTAGGTGCTCTTAACTTCCCCTCCCCTCGCATCCCCTCGCTCCCTCCCTCTCACACCTCGTCAGCCTCCTATCCCACAGCCCCCTCTTCTTCCAGCCGCACGAGCAAACGCGCTACTGGCGCCTTGCGGAGAACGAGTGAAATGTTTATAAAACACTGCTAACAATTATTCCGCCCACCCAGGAGGAGCGCGCCGCCGTTTATTTTGAAATTCGGAGATCTGTTATTGACCACCCTTTTACCAAAAACAAGCGATAATGTGCCATACCGTTTTTTCATAAACGGTGACTTAATGTATTTCGACTCCGGTGCGGCGAGGCCAGCACGTGGTGTCTATCCGCGAGGTGTGCGGCACAGCGCGTGGCGTGCGGGGCGGGTAGTGACGCCCTCACCACAGGTTCCTCGGGTTCCACAGGTTCCAGATGGCCAGGCGTGGGCGGAGGACTCCTAAGTGTAGAGTGGTCACTATTTGGTTTTAGGTTTCCTTAAAAGTCCGCACACTTGCACGTGCGGTGTGAGAGGTCAAAGTTTCTGACCAACCTTTTGTAATATTATCTTACTCTCAGCTCTTGTTTTTGTTATTTGGTTCCTCTTTGCTTTTTCTGTGTTTGATTTTATTATTCGTCAGTACGGTTGTTTATTCTTTTATAGTTCAGATGTTATTTGTTTTTTCTTGTCCGTCTTATGTTGTCCATGTTTCGCTATTGTTTTTAAGCGCTGAGGGCATGCTCCTTGGGAGTGTGAGTATGCGCTTTACAAATTCTGCATTTATTATTATTATTATTTTACTTTTATTCGTGGGTGAGTGGGAATATGTAGATAGCAGGTGTGCAGGTGTTTGTATGTGGATATGAACGTGTGCGTGTTTTTCAGAATGTCATGGTGGACAGAAACCTGAGTCTGTGCTGTGTGGCATACCACTGACCTCTTCCACAAGTCAATATCGACTGATGCATCAACAAACACACGAGTACACTTACAAACACAACCACAGACATTCTACTGGGGCCGGTCATGTTACTCTAGTCCTCACCTTCTGAGGTATGAGAACACAGGAGTCGTGTACTAGTCCAAGCATGGAAACAGTCGTACCGTAAACAGGAAGTGTAGAAAATATAAAACGAGTATTAGATATGCCTATAGTCATTAATAATATTATTTTAATAATACCACATTGGTAAGTGATATATTTCTAGCATTCCTGATTTCAAGAAAGAAAGACTGAAAAAGAAAAGAATTCCTAGCAGAAGAAAGTCATGAAGTGTTACCTATGTGTAATGACATAACCGGGTGCGCATTTTGTGCAGGCCTCTTTCCCCGTCTACACACCGGCGTGTGGACCAAGCCTCTCAGAAGGAAGGATGGAGCGATGAACTGATACGGGTGGGCTCGGCACAGTATCGGAGCCGCTCGCGTCAGACATTTGACGGCTGTTTTCATGGATTGGAAGAAAAGGGGTTGGTGGAGGGGTGGGGTGGGAGATCTGAGTGTGGGGGAATCGTCCGCTGTAACCTCGGAGGATTAGAATAATCTTATGGCTCGCCGCATCTGTCATCATACTACTAACAAAGCAACCAGTAGACTATTGACCTTTGCGACCCTTTTGCTCAAGTAAATTCCTGTATGATGTTCTAAATACAAGAAAAACATATTATTATTTATATCAATAGTGGCACACATCAATTTATTTAAACAAGGAATTTCCCCTACTTAAAAACTTACACAATACAAATTTGGATTAGTTAAAAAAAAAACACCAGATATAAATCTATTTTACTAGGAACTTATCTAATGTCTATCATCACTAATAAAAGCCTAGCCCTATGAAATGCTTTAAATAGAAGCATGCACCGCCATAGACGGCACGAAGACAAATGCTTTCATTTCCACCTCCGGCACTTTGCGTCCATCACACCGTTTTTTTTTTTTTTTTTTTTACCAAATGGCAGCCATATTCTTTTGCGATTTCTTTCCCTTCGCTCAGCCGTACAAAAGAGTGACTATCACGGGAAGCTGAGGCATGATAGCAAAGAATATTGCACGCAAGCGAGCAAGTCCAAACACAAGGGGACAGAACTCGTACGTCTCCCGTGGGAGATTTATGTGGATTCAGGGTGGCGGGTTTGTTTTGAGGCACTGTGTTTTGTCTAGCGGGATTTTATCAGTGACATGAGAAAGTTTGCAAAATTAAACGCCTGTTAGGTACACGCGCGCGTAAACAAACACAAACAGGCTTTTCTTAAAGGACAGATAAGCGCGCAGAGAACTTTGCGTCTTGTTCGAAACCCTCCGACTCCAGCGGATTCTCAAAGGTTCTCGTCAGGGTTTGTTTGCAAGAACGTTCCGTTTGGTTATTTTTACAGCCCATTTCAAAGGAATGAGTAAATTCTAATTTCCTGTCGATTCCAGATATGGGATTTCAAATAAAGTTTAGGTGCAACTGAATCCGGTAAAGATGAACTTAAAAGCACACGAGAGTTCATAAATTGTTATCTGTCCCTCAGTTTACTAGATTGAAGAACTGGGAGGACATGTGTGTGTGTGTATATATATACGTGTGTGTGTCTGTGTGTGTGATGTCTTCCTGGCTGCTTGTCTACTTGTTTGTTTATATGTGCGCGTACTTACAAACACGCACAGCAAAATAGAAGTCGACATGCGAGAAACATGAGTATATATATATATGTATGTTTGTGTGTGTGTGTGTGTGAGATAGAGAGAGACATACAGTGGGTGTGTACGTGAGTGTGAGAGTGAGGGGAATGAGGGAGACCAAGGTAGACAAACAGATGATCAGATAGCCACACATCCTCCCTGACTGCGTACATTTAGTAAGCATGTAAAGTAAGCGAATTTCTTGTTTACACGATCCTCGTCATGTTTCCAAAGATGCTCACACTTGCTGTAATTTTAAAATAAAACATGCTATTTGTATGTACGTACTTAGTGTTTAGAAAAGACCCATGTGTTATTTTCATATCTCCAAAATGCCGTGAGCTTTCAATAATAAAATAAAAATTGAGGTGTATACTCCAGTGACCTTTCTCTTCCTTTCTGCCGTCAGCTCTCTTTCTCCTCTCGTCTCTTTCCCTTCTCTCTCTCTGTAAACCCCTCCCCCTCTCTCACCACGACAAGCACTCAAGTGATAATCGGAGCAGCATCCGGTAAGTACAAGTAGAATCCAGGTGGCTTTATCCATTTCACCCCATATTTAGAAGACTAAAAAATAAAAATAAAGACAGACCCGGCACCATCATCTAATCTTTCAGTTCTCTCCCTTACCTCATCTTTTCCTTACAAGGAAGTTGTGTACGATCCTCTGACGTCAGCGTTTGTCGTGTATGTTTTTAACGGCGGAACAACGGGTTTACAGGAGAGGAAGACTATCACCAGACTCTGCCAGAGATTCCAGTATTTTGTGGCCGTCGACAGTAACGGGACTCCCCGGCCAGTTGTTCCCCTGACAGTTTGTATTTGTGTCCACTTTATCTAACGGCCGACATAAGCGGAGGATCGCCGACACGCTGGAGAAAACATGGCCGCCGGACTGATTACAAGCTTTCAACTCGGCGCTCGTGTAGCGCGCCACACACGACGCCCAGACCAGGTGTAGACAAATAAACTATGGCGGGCGAATAAAGATCATTTCTGATAACTTAGGCACACAAGGAAACTGCTGCTGTGTCCGCCTCTTACTGATGCCTTCTGGGAATGAATGCGCTTGTTGTTGCAGTTACCAAGTGCGGCAGTGTGGAATTTCGCCGCATCGAAACCCGAACAGTCTTAACTTTTTTTTTTCTTGGAAGTTTTGGGTGGATAGGGGTGTAGGGTCTGGAGGCAGTATTCACGTTGGCATCTCGAATAATACATGAGGAGGAGAATAGTTCTGCAGGCCGTCTCTCAACAAATGCCGCAATGACGAAGTGGCAGATAAGGGGAGATTATCAAACAGCGACGGTTTTAATCACTTGCAAGATGGCGGTGCGAGCAGACTCATCGTGGGAGGGCTTGCGGATCTTACAGGTGAAAATCGAGTGGCTGCGAATGATTGGTGGAGTCTGTGGGGTAGAACTGCCGCACACGAAAGCTGCTGTCCACGAGGTTAAAGTTTCCCTTCTTTGTAAATAGTGGCTGAAAATTGTTAATCTGTGAGACGACTATAAAATGAAATCAAACTTATCAAAAGGGAAGAAAATTATCCAAATCATGATAAAAAATGCAAGACATATTTTACACTGTAGCAACATTTCATACACGTGTTGGTAGGTACGGAAACAAAATGCCAGCATGTCTGGTCAAGGCAAGTAAAGATGCCAAAAATCTTTCAAGAAATAGTGGCAAGGTTTGCAAAAGGTTATTAAAGCTTGCAGGAATAAGTCATAAGCAGCCATCCTTTCATGAAGTAGGCCAAACCTTTCTGGAAAGGCAGTAAAAACCAAATCTTAGGTTGAACCAAAATATTCTAATTAGTTTGCAATAGTAGTAAGGAAAACAAACAAGTGAAAAAGAGAGCGAAGGTGTAGGGAAGGAGAGAGTGAAAAGGACCTAGGATTCAAACAAAAGTAGCAATTCTCACGGCCTGTAAGCACTGCGTTCAAACCTCAGGATAGAGAGAGCCGGCGCTAAGGAGGGTGGGGAAGGAGCGAGGAGGGACCGCCCTAGCCCCCGCACCTAAGGGGGCCCCGCGAAAGGAGATTCCTTGGTACGGTATATAGCTTACACCTATAGCTAAAGGCCCCGCACGTGATCATCGCCCAGGGCCCCGCGAGGCCCCGCGTATTCCTAACACCACCGTGGGACAGAGCTTTTGGAAATAACTCCACGTCACACCATCCTCAATGAGAATCTTTCTTCAGTGTCTAGACTGAGTCAGTGAATGTTTCTCGCGTAATCCTTCCATTCCGAATCGACATCCATCTTATGAGGATGAGCGCGGTTTACTATTACTACCGACGACGACGACGACGACGGCGACGACGATGACGATGATGGAAGCTGGCAGTTCATTGCGTGCCTTGTAAGTGTAACCACTCATGTCGAGAAGACGAATGACATCACGGATGCCATTTAGAGGAAAGCTGGAATAAGCGCTTAGAAAAATAAAATCTTATATATATATCCACGAATCACCACATGCTTAGGAGAAAACAACTGAATGAACATCCCAGTCAGTTGTGTGAGTTCTGTTCAGACCGAGCATGACTGAGAGATAACTCGTGAGTTGGTTAGTGTCGGCGTGAGAGTGGCTTCGTGATCTGCAAGAATACTATGTTGGGGCCAGTTACTGCGCATGTCAACTCACAGGTGACTGGTCCTGAACTGATGCTGCTTCTAAATATTTGGAACTGTGACTATAAATGTCGCTCGTTTCAGCCCCAGCGAGGTGTTCTTAGTTGGAACCTCACGCAAAGTGTTCAGTTCCTCTCGCAGACCGTGAAGACACAGGCAGGGTTGCATGTGGTTCCTCCCTCGTTCCCATACATGCTGTGGCCATAAATTTCACCCGGTCGTTTATTTATGTAACGAAGATACGAACACTCACGCAGCCTTGCCCTATGGTGGATTGCATCCGTATGCTTCTTTCCCATCATAAATTTACCGCATGTTTTAGGGACCAGAAAGGAGTTTAAAAAATTGTGGGGACTTGCGAATGGAAAAGATGCTACAAACATTCATCTCAAGAACTAACTGGTATTAGAAAGAATAAGATTTCTACCTTCGCTCAATTCAAACAGTTTTATTTGTTATGGAAACTTCCCTTTAATTATGTTATAGTACTTTCTGAGAGTTTCAGTCTATTTATAGGGCAGTACTTTATGTGGGAACTTCCCTTTGTTTATAGTATGTTGTGCACGTCCACTATACCTATCTGCGTTACCTTACTAAATACTTATTTTTATTGCTTGATATAAATTTTAAAAAAAATTCTTGACTGAGATCTGTTATCTGAACATTTTTATCGATGTTTTGACAAGTTTTAGTTTTTATGATTTTATTAATTTTCGTTCTGATGGCGAATTCTGACCAGAATCTTCACAAAGAAGAAGTCGAACGGTTGAACTCTCCGATGTTTTGCATCATCGCTGTTTCTGAAAGGATTCTGACAAACCTGTTCACTGCATGTGAACGCCTTATATCTACTGTCTCCGTGATAAGGATTGTAAGAATTTAAAAGACTGACATCCAGGGCGACCTTCGCTGTCTGTAGACAGCTCCCCCTCGTCATTAACACGTGTGTATAAAACCACAGGCATCCACATACTTATTTGTTATTGCTGAGAGACATGCGCAACGGTTCCTCATATTCACAACTCTGACGACCTCTGACCCCGTTGCCCGAGTTTCGAGGTCTGTGGGTGCTGCTATCGTTAGGAATGCCAGTGACGTTTCCTACCCTCCGATAAGAGCCGAGGAAAGTTTCTGACTGGCCTAGCTGCACAACACAGGAAACTTGTTTATTTTCTGATCGCTGTCGAAGGAACACTGTTTGCTCGAGGGGGCGGAGTCTCAGCGCGAGCGCTGAAGCCAAAGGGGCGTGGCCAAGAAACTCGCGCCTTGATGTTTCGCACCACTTACTGAGCGCCAGCTAGCCTTATCTGCCAACCACAAGATAATGTCAGAGTTTTCCTTCTTTTTTAATGGTAGTATTATTTTTATCAGAGATGGATATCTTAGGGAAAAAACTTCCTCTCTTACAGAAAAATATCTTCCTGTGAAGATTATTATTTTTATTTTTGATGCTGTCTGCTATTTGAAGATGCAGGCCGCTTATAGTTGATCGTCCTTCGTTTAACCTTTTTTAGTCAGTGACTCGGATTATGAAGAGGCTGAACGCTGTCCAGGTAGTCCCAATCGTATCCAGATATGCCCAGGTAAACACAGGTAAAGCATCCCCTTCCTCGCCGCTTCCGCCACCCTGCGCCTACCCGGGAAAATAAAAACTGTAAGGGGGAACACTGATGATAAAATATCAGACAGTATGAATTTGAAAATTGTCTTTTGTGTAACATCGGCCGGAATCTTCGTCACCAGCTACTCGTAATAAGAAAGGAGTGTGTTCATTATTTATCGCAGTAGCAGCAGTAATAACAGCAGCAACAACAAAAAACAGGTGCTAGGGTAAAAAATACAATAAAAACTGAACCACAAATAAATATAATATACACAAAAGCAGTGTAGACTTGACTGAGTGTTGTCATGGCTAGGGTAGTGTGTTCAGCACCTCATGCTCACCCCGCAGTAGATGAAGTGGACAAATCACACCTGTTGTATGCCCGGGAAGAACTCGTGGACACAACGCTTCAACGAGAGAAGAGTGAACGAGGGATGTACAAAGACGAGAGGACACATGGTCTGTGGTGCTGACAGACGAGGGCGTGTGCCAACAGCTCTGTGTGCACCTAGTGCCGTGCTGCAGACATGGTACAGTCAGCACGGTGTACACTTACAGCACAGGTGTGTGTGGCAACTGTCACAGTGCACGTGTGTGTGTGTGTGTGCGCGCGCGCGTGCGTGTGTGTGTGTGTGTGTGTGAATGGGTGTGTGCGTGCGCGCCTGTCCATGTCCGTGTGTGAATGAAGATTGAAAGAAATTAAGAAAGAAAGAAAGGAAGAAAGAAAAAAGAGCGAAAAAAAAAATTACCGTGATTCTCATGCTGTCCAGTTAAATTAATTTTATTTTTGTTTGAAATTTGGAATCTCTCATCAGGAAATTCTAAACCAAATTAAAGGATTTAGCATTTACACTGATCTGGCCTAATAAAGATCGCTTTATTAACTTTTATTAAAAAAGAGACTTTTGTCAGTTGCATACATTAAATATGAATGCTGAGAGGGGGGGGGGGGGGGAGAGAGAGAGAAATATCCACAAAATGATGATGACGACGATTAAAAGAAATTTTAAAAGAAATTTTCTTACGTGTATGGTCCTTGAAGGCTTGATCGTGAGCCGTTTATGATGATTTTAAAAAAAACCCACTCAATTACTGAATTGCCCTCTAGGGATTAATAAAGTATTATCTTATCTTATCTTATCAATTGTTTGGAAATTCCTTAATGAAAGCGCTAGACTGTAACCTTTGTATTAAAAAGAACAAACATGCTAGTTAAGAAATTATTGTTAGCAATAGCAAATCGTTTGTCATCAAAAATTTAATTTAATCGTAATTTAATGTCTTTAGCACACTAGCCTATAACAATAACAGAGTTGGTAGTTTACAGTCCATAGTGTAGGTCCTGCTACCAGCGTTGACGTCTTGTCCAGCGGCGAAAACATTCTCTAGATAAAATGAAGGGGGAGTGTGTGAAAATATCACTTTAGCCATTTAAGATCAAACGTTTCCAAACTGAACCACCTTTTCAAAATCAAAGGTCAGATACCAAAATATTTGACCTGTGTAAAAAGTCAATCATGCGTAACATGTTGTGTATCCGCTTTCACACGGACTCATCGGGAAGCAGGTGGGAGACTGATGGGTCTGACAACAAAGGGCAACAGGTGTCTTTGCATGTCGGTTGGTACAAGACTGTTGATGCTGGGGTTGTTCAATATTGGGTTTAGTGATTCCCAGAACTGAAATCATAGAACTTCTTATGCCGCAAAAACCTCACGGGTGTTTTTTTTTTTTAACGAGAAGTTATTTACGTGTATGATCCTTGACTTAATTGTCACATGAAAATGAACATTATTTTCGATTATATATGCCATAAAATATCTAACACCAATTGTACTACAAATAATTTTTATTTCATTTTTCTCTTATGAAGCACTTTGCTAATGGCTGTTTAATTTCTTTCCTTTCTAACAGGAAAAACTTCTGCGTTTTGCATAAAAAGTTCATCAATTGTCACAAGATTTGTAATAATTAAAATAAGTAAAACCAAAATCCAATGCAATCTTTGCCAGGCGGAGTCCTCAATAGAAAATAGTCATTGCTCTGGTGGAAAGGATTAAGTAATTAAGGATTGATTATCTTATACACATAAACATTTCTTTGCTTCCCACCCTTCTTTCTCTCTTTGCATTGTCGTTGATCTAAAAGAGTGCATTTTTTTCTCTCTCATGGAACACGAAATGGCGGTCAAGTATTGCGAGACCCTTCATAAGCGCGCATGACGACCAGGGCAACTTTTTCCTGTCGTAGATGTCAGAAGAAAAGTCGACGCCCTTCCTAAAACTTGGTGTTTAGCTGTTGTGGTCACACGCTGAGGACAACAATGCAGGGCGTAGCACTTTCTCCAACAGAGCATCAAGTGCATGTCGAAAGCCATGAACACCATTAAATATTTTGACTTTACCCACATTTTTGACGGAGAAATGAAAAAGGGGTTTGTTTTAGTGGGAATCGAATCAGCACAACAAAGATGTCAGTCCTCCAGGTCTGACTTCCTCTGGACTCTCAGATCACGTGACTCGCAGCAAGTCATGCGACTGGAACAAAATCGAGTCAAATGACTTTGTCCATCACACTTACCTGTGTATAATGGAAGATGTTAGTTCAAAGGGATGTAATTACATGTTTTAGACCTCGTGGTGTTAGCAAGATTTTTGAGGCCAGGTTCAGGAAGTTACTCGCAGAGTGTATTGACAACAACAGGTGTTGTTTTCCTGTAAATTGTTTGAGAAGTGAGTCAGTAAAGTCCGAGAGAGGAAGAGGGGAAACAATGGTGATGTGGTGTTGGATGGAAACGCCCTGGGACTGATAGTCGTGTTATTTACAAACAAACATCGCCCAGCAATCTTTGTACCGGTCGCGGTCTCATTTCCACCTGACCGTCAGGCAAACGTAAGTACAGTCGGACAGAAGTTGTTACGTTGTCGGCTACTTCAAAGGTAGAAAGGTGAGTTAACTCGGAGGAGGCTGTAGCTTGGTTCCTCTTCCAGGCAGGTATGCGGAGGTCCAAGGTTTACTGACCCATGTCCTGGGGGCAGTAGAATAGTGCAGCTCCTCTCGCGCACTCTGCCCAAGCAGAGACAATATTGTCTCTGGACTAAGACAACACGGACAGCACCTGAATGTGACGATGTTTGTACTCTGCAGGTTGTCGAGGTGGTAACACGGAGTACTGCCGACAAACAACTTAGCGAGTGACTGGAAATGGCTCCACTAAAAGGCCACGTGACTGTCGACCCCATACGGCGATGAGTGTCAATATTTACAACACGAGAGAGCGAACTGGAGTTTGTAGTCGCTGACCACACGAACAGTGAGAAAAGAAAATAATCGACATTAGATATCAAAGGACCGCATAAACAGTAGTTTTCACAGTCGGGTTGATCCTCGGGAGCCTTCACAGTCTCTCTAATTGATAAACAGAAGAGATGAAACATGGCTTCAAACAGTAGGTCACAGGGCTGTGTAGGGATGAAAAAAGAGAAACACACACACACTGAATGCATGTGAACAGGACTTCCAATGACAGGGTGAGTGGTGTTCGTCCCTGCCATTGCTTCTTGTGCATGGGGTGGGAGGTGTAGCTTTTAGTGGAAAACGACTTCCCTGTAGTGATCCTCATTTTGCTTCTTCCATTTGCAATCGGGACGGAGCTTTTCTTCTTGCTTGAATGAATTGTGACTTTTTTTTTTTAAGTTTGAAGGAACCTTTTCATGACAGCTAGAATTATTCACCTTATTCCAAAATACAAAAATATAGTTCTACAAACAGAAGTGGTACAGGAAACGGGCTGCGTGCTCGCAGACACTTGTGACAATTGCAGGGCTCAAGATGGCGCTGAGAAAAGACAGTATCTTTGTCCAGTTACAGTAAAAACGCCATACCCTGCTCCAATACAGTTCAACTGTGGAGATGTTACGGCATACCCTGCTATACTCAAAAATCCTCTCTGTGTGTGTGTTGTTATACCACTAAGAATGAAATAAGCAGTTCAAATAATAAAAGCACAAATGAAACCTATATTTTTCAAAAAGAAAATATAAAACTGACATAATTTAACAGGAATCCAACATAATAATGTTGGTGCAACTAGAATAAAAGCAAACACCTTAGTAAATGCACGATAAAGAAATAACTGTGTTTCCAGGGGAGAGTATCAGACAAGAACTCGAAATATGTGAGAGCAAAGTGACACGAATATTCGCACATATAGACGCACGCGCACTCCTACAACACACTCCCACTCATACACAAAGTAAATTACAGACACGTTATCCACGATCATGGTCGGGACAGTGTCACGGTCGTCGTTCTGAAAAGATGCATCGTAAGTTTAGACTTAATACTTATATACGTAATAGTTACAATCAATAAAGAAAAATGTGTGCATTAAAATGTATTATTCAGTGAAAATGATCTACCTAGAACAGGAGACTATGAAAATTTGTGATTGTTTTCACCTCAAAACATGCGAATTAGTATCAAGACGTGCCAGGAATAGACAACCGCCCGACAACTTAGTCAAGCGGCACATGTCTTGAAAGGGAGTGAACTAGCTCAGTCATATCTTGAGCTAAGGGAAACAACCGTTCATAATTTCTTCTGGTAACTAAGGATAAGTATATTTTCTGGATGACAGACTACAGAAGGTTGTTTATCGCCTTATATAGTTTTTTGAAGCACAGTTTAATATAACCGATAAAATAGAACATTTTGGATTATTTTTAATTTAAATAAACGAAATATGAATGTAAAGTGACAATTCGCGAAAACAATGTTGAAATTAATAAAGCAAAAATACTCCCCAACAAAATGAAAGTCATAAATAAGTATAAGAAACACGAGGAAAATAAAAATACGAAGGTCGACGTCTTCCACTAAACCTACATTTTTTTTTTTTTTATTAAAAAAAGTCATTAGGGTATGAGGTGTGAAAGACCTCATTTTTAAGGGCCAACATGTTAGTGAGGTGCCAATCCCTCCCTCTCAATCATTTATCTTTCCCTAAACATTCCTGACGGCTACTTTGAGGGATGCTCGCTGAACTAATACGACTTTGGGTTCAAAGGCTAGCCACTTTAGTATCCACTTCTCCAGTTTGTGGTACAGTACGTGCGTGTGATTAGAGACATTTAGAGCAGATAGGGAGAAACAGACAAAGAAAGAAAGCCAGAGATATTAACAGGCTGGAAGATACGTTTGTGCGTGAGAGAGTACAATATTGAAGAGACAGTGGACAGAAACAATAGATTTTACGAATTACACAGAGAGAACTTCCATGGTAGCAAAGAAGACGCCGAAGTATCAAGGGGAGCTTACCTCACTTTAATCATATCCCAGCACCTAGTGCTTTTAATACAGAGTTGTTTCCCTTGAATTGTGGTTGCGGCCTATGTTCACTCGACGGGCAAAAATACAGTCTTACAGCAGTGGTTCACCATTTATCAAGAGTTTCGTGTGAACGAGGTGACGACAGACAACGGGCGAACATTTTAAGTATGCAGGACATTTATTGTTGGAATTAGAATACAAACATATAAATTCATGAGATAGAATTTAGTTACAGAGCTAACATAATAAATCCAATAATTGATTGACATAACCAGTCCCCTAGCTTCTAGTTGCTGAAAAGGTGTGTGGATACATGTTAAAAGCTCAAGCAAGTGCTATTTTGTATCTTGAGTGTAAAGTTTTTGTTTACGTCTAAAAATAAACAAATGTTGTAATGTATTAAAAGGTTATTAAATATAAAATACATTTCTTGAAATATCTCTTAGTATATATAATATTAACATAATTTCTTCATGAAAGAATAATAATAATTATTGTGCAGCTAGCCGATGACACAAGGGATCCAAGGCGCCTGCAATGATTTCTGTGGTTGATTTGCGTGAGATGTGAATAGATTACATCCTTGTTTAGACGTGTTTGGTTGTGTAAGATTTATGTGAATAAATGTTATTTAAAAAATTTAAAGCTATATGCGCGTTTTAAATGTGCAAGTCGAAAGGTCACATTTATATATACTAGCTATTGTAAGTGTTGTAAGTGTGACAAAACTCCCAAAGTGGAGCATGCCTTATATCCGGTGACTCCATAAACATCAGATTTACAAAATAAATAAGCATCAATAGAAAATAAAAATACTGAAACTAGATAACTCCGTAATCTGCACTAATCAAAAACGTGCATGGCTGACCTCCCCTAGCCCGATGTCTAAGGCGCGGGACGTCGCCGTCTCTAGACCACAGGTAAGACTTTGCTTTCGTTAGCCTTGTCTTTGGTAACAACACAAAGATGGACACAATTTGTTCAGTGTGTATTGTGCGACAAATTCCTATAGCAAGACTGGCATACCAAATTTAAATTTCACGATAAAGCCCACTAAATATTCCAAGACGGGATTAACTTCGTCAAAAAACAAGAAAAATACTTTGCATTGTTGACCCTGTACAGCGTACTTTCTGATCTTTATTTGACACCAGAATATTTGTTATGTGTTATGATAATGTAACGTAGTTTGTACTGTGTTCAAAGTTCATATTTTTTAAGTTTGCTGTCCCAAAATAGCTGAAGGCACACCCTGATTCACTCCCATGCGTGTGCGTATATTCATGTGTTTGTGTTGTCACTTCTGGCTAAAACCTGGCGCAATATCAGTTATTATTATAACATTGTAGTGTATATCTGGCTCATGCAAGCAACAGTACAGTTTCTGAGGTGTGCTAAAGTTGCTGACTAAAGCTATGTATAAATAACTTAGTAAAGTTCTAGAATTAATGGAATGAAAAACCACTAGGCTTGAACAGGTGGAAACATTTTTCTGATTCAGTTTTCTAAAGCTTTTTTGGGTACAGAATGTGAAGGAAAGGTGTCTAAACTCAATTAAAAATATTATCATCATAGCAATTCATGTGAAAAGAGTTTTTAAAAAATCAAGGCGTAACTACAGGCAATATTCAAAAGGTGGCTGTTCTTATTTTTCTTTGTAGAGAAGTGGAAATCATGGAAACTGAGAGACAGACCAGTGTAGTGGCCTGGAAACCTGTCTTGTGCACGCGCCTGTGAACTCAGTGAAGACCACTCAGGTTACATGATGGGAGTACGAGACTGTCGCAACATGAAGTGGACAGAAGCGATGCCCGAGGGATTCTCTGTCAGAAGTATCACTGCCTCGAGAGCGCCTGTAGTTGGACGGAATGCCAGAAGAATACTGAGATTCTGTTGTCGTTGGTGAGGTTCAGGTGTCTCCCTGTGATGGACAGATGGTCTCTTATTTTTAATGGATTTTGCCGCCAGAGCATACCGGCTTCAGGCAGAATCTAGGTGCACCACCAGTGACCAAAGTGTGAACCACTGGTAAGAGGATGCAGGATGACCTGATGCTAGGATGTCACGAGGTCAGGTCTGTGTCAGGTACCACAAGTGCCGATCTCGACAGACGTAAATGGCGATCACAGAATTCCGCATGTTCAAAAAGTAACTTCACTTGGCAGTCCAGCAGTTCAACCAGAAATGAATGGTCAGTTGTGTGTGTGTGTTCTTAGAATGGTCTGCATGTAAGAAGTAAATGAACATGGCCATAAACACATACTTTTTATAATTTAAATAATAAAACAGAATACGCAGTTGTTTAAAAAATATACATGAACTGTTATAACCGATCTCTCTCTCTCTCACACATACACATATGCGGTGATTGAAGGAACGTTTTTCTATTTATCAGCCTGTAGACATGTACATCCCGTTTCCTAGCTCTAAGCACCAGACACGCAGCGCAGTTCCGTACTTTCTTCAATAAAAATCGTGTGATGATCTTTGAAACAGTCGTCCCTGACGTACAGTCTACAGATGTTCTGGTATTTTGTTGGCGCTAAAAAAAATTTCCTTGTCATTTTTTAAATAAAATTTATCGATAATCCTTTGTTAGGACTGTCCGTCGGCGGGAAAACCTTGTAAATGTTCATCAGATTTGTGACCAACAAAATAATCCCAAACAGCGCGACTGTGAGGCGAAGAATACACGTGATGTAGCCAAGACCGTTGCGAGATGCGAAAAGGCGGTCATCAGAATGAAAACCTTCTCCCCTTTCCCGGTAAATCGAGATCGAGGCTCACTAGACGGAATTTTTCTTCGAATGATCAGACAATAACTTCAGACACCACAGGGATCCTGAGGATCTTTTCTTTCATCGGTGTGTCAGGAATTGTCTCTGGTAGGCTGGACGGTCCTGCTGGACGTGGGCCGCTATCATTATGGTTGCGCAGCAGGGGCAGTCTGGGAACTCTCCCATGTGGAACTTAGTGATCACGTGATGAGTTTGCAGCAACCCATTCACAGTCTCATGAAAATCTCATGTTCTCTCTCGCCTGTAAAATGTGGCTTGAGTGCTGTCGTTGGAATGCTGCTGGAGTTACTTACGTCAGCCAATCGAAATAACAGTAACACATGTTGTGAGTAGTATTCAAGCCGTAATTATCATCATTTTAAAGTTCAGATAAGTGGGCTTTAAAATTTCTCTTTAGAAACTCGAATCTTCATTCCTTTTGCATTCTGATTTATTTCCTTTCAGAATGCAGAAGAGCCCGTTGCACTTCTTGTGTGAACACCTGCAGAATCTTATTATAAAGATAGATAACACTGATAAATAAGGAAGAGAATAAACTTTTCCGTTCCTTTCATCGGAAGGACAAAAGAAAGAAAAATAGAAAGAAGAGAAAGAGATAAAAAGAGGAAGAAGGAGAGATTTAGAAAAAAAAAGGAAAGTCGAGGACTCCGGTGTGATGTGTGCTGCGTTGTCAGGCACAATTCTATTTATACAACGACGGAGCTGTTATTTACATCAGATGCAAACAACAAATTGTGTTCCTCCCCTATTCAATTTGAGCCAAAGCTGGTTCCAACCAAAGCATCTCTCAAACAAGTGCCTGGTTTCGTATACACTTTTGCACGTGCATGGTGGTTCAGCCAGTACAGTCAAGCGCGAACCGTAAGATCGGGTGGCCCCACCCTTCACCTGTGCTCCCACCCCTCACCTGCATAAAAGTGTCAGACAATGGGACTTGTTTATTGACTTTCTCTTTTTCTCGGGCGCTGTGTTTATGATACTAAAATTCGTCTTTCTCTCCAATGAAAAATTGATTAGGTATAAAAGTGACAGTGAACTTCTTTTCTTTGGAAAGAAACGTCTCCGCTGCTAGCTTTATGGGAGAATAACAGACAGTTGTGCGTTTTGGATACTTCTGCATGCTTTTTTAGTCCCGCCATTGTACGTGCTTGATTTTTTCTCTAAACAAGTTGGTGTTTGCTCCGGGGCGGCCATTACGCGAAGAACAACTATTGTACCATAGTCACAGGCGTGATAACTCTCTGACAAAAACAGACCTTAAATGTCAGAGGCGTTTTCTGCCTGCAGCCACGAAACACGAGTGAAGTGTCAATTTGGACTGAAATTAAGAAGCGTAAGGTTGGTGGCGAGAAGAGTCCAGGGAGCTAATGTGAGCAGCGAGGTGCAAACGAAGTAGGCATAGGAAAGATTGTCCTGACAAAGTAGACGTATTCACAGCGAGTTATCTCCCATAATGCACACGAGTGGCGTCCCTTTAAAGACCAGACAAGGCCATTTTACAGAGCTGAAGCTACAGGCATAGAAATACTTTGTTTAAAAGCAGCTGGAAACGACGGAGGGCTCCCACCCCACCTACCCCTATCGCAGGGTAAGAGGAGACAACTCAGCAGCAATGTGTCAGCGAGCAACAGGGGAGGCTATTTTGCAGCCGCACGCTACAGCTGGCGATGGTGTAGGGGGGGATAATGCTCCCCCCTAACCACCTCCGTGATAAGATGGAGCAGTGGCGGGACCCGTGTGGTCAGGTTTCGTATTTGCGCGTCCAGGTCATGGAGATAATAGCATCGGCGACACGTGAGATGCGACAAACGACCTGTCTCATCCATTTACCTTCTCTTGATCATCAGCCTTAAGCTCCTGTCGTCTGCTCCGCAGCGTCATATTTTGATCCTCCTTCTCTCCCTCCCACTCTCTTTCTCTCACACATTACTATAACAAGTTTTCATCGTTCACATCAACCAACCGTGTGGACATGCGCACAAATCAACTCAGCGAGGACCGGTGTTATGTCTGCTTCCATCCTCTCCTCCTCTCATTAGTGAGACAATTTCTTGTTTACAGGTCACAGTTCTGCGTTGATTTTACCAACAGGCTTAAACAGTTAGCAGTGTACCCTCGTTTTGGATTAATTTGTTTCCACGACAGAGGCTCGATTTATCTCGGGAAAACAGGACAGAGACAGGCCCTTCACCACCACCCCCAGCTTCCCGGGAAAAATATCACACCCAAACCCGGATTTTCAATGGCGGCTTCATGTGCGTTATATCGAGATATAGCACTGCCATTCTGTAATGGTAACACCAATGAAAACACGTGATATCGAAGTCAAACAAACCCCGAGCAATATTGGGTCCCCCCCAAGTCTGGATGGATGTGACCTCAGCTGAGAGATATTTCAAAGACTCAGGGCAACGGCTGTTCTGGATGTCGTCGCCAGATGCTCCACTGAGGGCACGCGTTTGGGTGTAAATGTTCGTAGGAAAAAATTATTTGTTCCTTGACTTTCAGAGAAGATGACTGTAGGTGGATTGAAGGTGGTTTACAGTCCAAAGTCTGCAACATACCAAAGCACAGCATCCCTTCAGTATAACTTCGTTTCACTGAATTTAAAACCCGATGGTTATTGTTATACATACCAACGAGAAATCATAATATCTATCAAACATTTTGCAGACATTGCAAACAAAGCTCCGCACCACTAAACAGTCCTTTCCCCATTTTTTTTGAACAAGCAGAGAGAGCAATTTTGATAAAAAGGGACATTAGTTCGTAAAAGGGGAAAAAAAATTACTCTGCTGAGAAATTCTGACTGAAACTGCGATTAACATTCGGAGGTAACATGTAGGTGATTAAGTCGCCGACTCGAGACTTGATACACGATAGCAGATTTGTTTGGCCTCCAGACACGCTGCTACACTCTCTCCTCGCTTTCCTCGCAAGATAAACACGACAAGGAACGCAACTCATCATAAATTTCTGCCCTCAAGAGAATGCGAGCGCTGCATTAAGGGAAATAAAAATAAATTTACAGAGATGCTGAGCAGGAATATTAGTGAGAGACTAAGTGCATGCAGGTCACAGCAATGAGAGTCTGGCACTGAGAGCGGAGACAGATGAACATGGGAGTTACTTTTTCTTTAGCTTCCGATGCACAAAATGCTGATTCACATGGGCGACCAAGGGAACTGTTTGGATTTTCTGCACCGAGTTCAACACTTGACACGCGCGGTTTTTGTGCGTGTGTGTGTGAGTGTGATCGTTCGTAGAACACGTCACTCTTCACAATCACGCGCTCTCCACCGCTGCTGGTGTATTGAGATAGTTACGTCTCTGTTCCCTGCAGGAATTCCGACTTCACAGGCAGACAGGCGTTGTAGTGTAGCTGGCCGCTCGTAAGATGCAAATCGCAAACAAGACACCTCCATGGCGAGGCCCAGTCACGCCCGCGACTGAGATCTCGCGAGAAGGGGCGAGAAAACCGCACGAACGCGCGTGGGAGCTGCGTGGACCTCGCTATACCCACGGGACTGGGAGGCTAACTATAGAAGGGGAGATTAGCCAAATCGTTGCGTCGCGAATAGCTGGAGTTATGCACCGTGGACAAAGAGGAGACTGTCTTCCCGCGGGACGACCGAGAGGGGGCGCTGATGGAAGGGAGATAAGCGTGGCAGTGGAAACGCCAGCCACCTATCAGCGCCAGCAGCTTCGCGGGGCATTTGAGCACGCGGTGGAGATGACAGCGGCAGCGATGAGGACGATGAGGAAAAGAGGTTCAGAGGCGCAAGGGAAGGACAGTTCGAAGGGTGGAGGAGTGTGCGATGTTGTGTCCTCCAGATGGCATTCAGAGACGAGGGTTTACATGTTTACTGAAGGAGGGGGAGGCTGATGGTCAGTGTTCTGAACTGCCAAGCAAAAGGTCTGCAGTTCGAGACCTGATCTGACCTGTGGCCAAAAAAATCTGTCCGAACCCTTAGCACCTGTTCAGCAAATTTGTATTTGATTTATCAGGGGAGGTAGTCTCGAAGGAAAGGGTTGGATTCAGCCCTCCGTATACTGAGTATATGGGAATCATTTATCTTTGCAGCTGACATGGGGCTTTTATGCTTCGAAGGTATCTTAGTCCAACGAGCATAGAAGTGAGGTCACCACCTGAACAGTGAGTGGAGATCACCACGTGAATGGTGAGGGGAGGTCACCACCTGAACAGTGGGCGGAGGCTACCTCGTGGACGCCTGGTGGAGGCCAAAGCATTAAACTCTGGAAGGAAGGTTCTCAAGAACAAAGACGCCCTTATTCCGCACAAACAAAAAAGAAAAAAAGGTAAATCAGAAGAAGAAGGATGTGGAAGCAGTGGTGGTACAGGCAGAGTTCCGATTCCAAGTCGACCGAAGTCTGGGAGGAGGCGGTGCGGTATGCGGGTGGACACGTAGCAAGACTGAGGAGTACGACGGGCTGATAGACTGAAGCACGATGAGATGGCAAGACGGAAGAAAGGATGGATGAATGGGTAGATCAGTTAGAAAGACCAATGGATAAGAAAATAAACAGTTATCTTTTGAGAAGAAATACCTCAGTGTTCCATTTCCGCTCCTGAAAAAAAAACAAGTACCAACTTATGTATGACATGGTGGCGCACAGCCTCACTCAGGAATGCGTCGCTCTCCAGCAGTGGCAGCAAGGGTGATAACTCGCCCTGCAGGGGCTTCGTCTGATGCTCGATAAGAGTTATCTGTTCACAGCAGTCACAAGAGAAAAAATTACAAGCAAAGAAGGTAACAAGTTTCCTCGCAACGACGCAATGAAAACGCTCTGAGAACATGCACTCAAATGCTCCCTTCCTCCATCACCGGAAATGTTGTTATTTTCTTGTCTTATCCGGGGTTAGTGACTCCACAAAAGTGACGAAATTGTGATTGAAGGGAGGGAGCCAGACTTGTTATGTATGCAATCATTCCCTCTGACACAAGAACATCCAAGCTGCGAAAAGAAAATCGTTTGGAGTCATAATGAAATTTACTTCGGGTATAGTAACGACCTGTCCTAGGATCACACACTGATGCTAGTCCATCTCTTTCTTGCGGTAAGTTTTACAACTCTATATAATGATTCTTCATGAGAAATCTTTAAAATTTTTAGTCTAACTAGTTGTAAAAGGTAAACGGACAAAAAAAGGGGGAATGGAAGTTATCGGCGAAGACCAGAAAAGTTAACGGTAAACTAGACAATAGTCACATCAAAGTGTGAATATGACAAACGTGGATCGCGGCAATGATCATAATCAAATTAATAAAATGTCAATAATTATGTGTAAGAAGACAACAACTATGTGAAGACGAATAATGTGAATGGAATTAAAAAAGAAATGTCTCGAACAGGATTGGTGAGAACACTCGGCAGGTATGTGAGGACGTGGACAGAAATTTTTAAAAATGTGAAAAAGTGTTCCGCTGCCAACGTTTGACAATATTGTGGACAGATGACCAGCAGCACAGAAGACTGATTGACAGTGGGGCGGATTTTGGAATCGGACCTGGCGATAAATTGTTCAGTGGCCATTTTCGTTGGATGAGAGGTCGGTGTAAGTGATATCTCGCATCACACTACAGAAGGCCAGGTGTGAAACCAAGTTTGGAGATGTGTGACCGTGTGGTGAACGGTCTTTACACCTTCTGTGTGGGGCGACTGTCATCACAAATACGAATAAAAGTTTGATGGAACCTGGCTAAGCTCTTATGCAATGGTCACGTGAACACCGACGTACATCCGTGTCCCGTGATGAAGAACTTCCACTAAGATACACAGGTCATAGGTCGAGAACAGCCTACGACGATGCATGTCTAACAAACTACGTCCTTCACAACGATGAAAAGCAAGAATTATTTGCACTTTACCTTATGACAACAGCCGAGCTTTATATAACAACCAAACTTTGAAAGGAGATAGTAGGTGTTAGTCTGTCAGTAACCCTGACCCTAACCCTAATAGGATTTGACCTTACTTTACCTTCTGTGCACTTCAGATCCTGAATGCTGAGGCCGGTTTTTAGTTTTGTTTTCAAGAGGAAAGCAATCTCTTTAAACTTTATTCAAACATCGCACTTTTTCACATCTGCCTGGTTTCTATGAATGTTCTTGTCTGGGACATCGAGACAGTGAAGTCAGTTTTGTGTAGATTGCTGTGATATTGAAACTTGAAAGTCCGTGTAGATGGCGGAGGGATATCTCCGAAGCCCCAGCAGCAGACACAACAATGAGCACAGAGAAACAAAGCGGGTACCTCTGCAGCTTTCCTCTCATGTCGCTCTCCACCCGGGACCAAGGAGGGCAGGCAGGTCCAACATGGCGGCGGCGAGGGACAAGGGGAGGCGGTGGGGGTCTCAACGTCTAAGATGTAGAGAGCGGCGCTTGTCACGTTCTGCCCAGGCCCAGGCGGCTCCTGTGTCACGTCGCCGTGAAGACACCGTAACGGAGACGAGCGTGCGAGAGCACAGCGACATCGGTGGGCCGCTTGTCGGGCCAACAGGGCCCGAAACTGATACACGGCAGGCGGGGTAATGAGGGATATTAGGGAGCGGTAGGATTGGGAGTTCTCCGCCCCTGTCATCAAGGCGATAAACATGCGGTAAAGTCTCCGGGACTACGGTTTGTCACGTTCCGACTGCCGTGTCGCTGCTTGGGAGCCTGGAATGTCGGGCTTCGCGTCTTAATATCTAATGAACCACGCGGTGGTGGATGGTGGACAGTCATGTCAACCCCGTGGTCATGTTCCTCGCACTCACTTTCCAGTCTCCGCTGTTTAAGTAATTATCTACATGCAGCTGTCACGCCAGTGTTACCATTGGAAGCCAGCGGACCAATGAAAACATCTGATCTGATCGGAACCAGATGTCATGCTGTCACGTGCAGCTGTCACGTGCATGTCACCGAGAGCACGAGTCCACATCCAAGCTATCTTCATGCTTAATCTGTCCGAAGCCAGCTGTCATTGTCACCTGTCTCATATACACACAGCCCAGCAACACGTGATTAAGGTCATGGGTCAATCAGACCATGACGTTCAGTCAACTCGTCCACAACCCAGAGTCCATTCGACCACCGACCTCAGTAGATTCACGAACTTGTATTACTTGACGATTTTTTTCCAGTTAACTACTAAAACGAGGCATGAGACTACAAAGCTTCCGGTTTAGTCACGTTCTTTGTTACGGCTCGCCGAGACTACAGCGGAGAACTTTGCAAGAGACTCAGCGTTGGTCTCGGCAGACAGACAACAGTCCACCTATACACGTCCATGGTAGATCCGACCACCGGGTACAGAAGTTACTATTTACTGTTTATAACACATTCGTTGCTCGCTGTTTGTCCTTTTTTCATTATAAATTAGTCACGTGTCCTAGGTAGGTCCGCCACCATTGTTGTTAAATTAAAAATAGACAGTTCATAGTAAAGTGGCACATGGAGAGAAAACATGTATTCCTTGCTTACTTTAATTTACACAATAGCAGAGCAATCTTGCTATATTGTTTTGCACGCACTCACGAGCACACACACACACGATCAAAGAGAGCAAGATGGACGTGTGCAGGTCAACCGAGAACAATTTTATCAAAATTCACTTATTTCGTGGCCGAAGTATCCCATAGGTCATAATGTGGTTGAATCGACTAAGGGCTGTGGTCGGATCCACCATGGGTTGTCGTCGACTCCATTCTTGCCGTCGTCAAATATGCAAGTGATGTAACTGAAAAATGAATAAATCCTCCGCTGTCACCAGATTATCCTACACTGGTCCTAATTTACCAATGGATATAATTTTTAATTTAATTTTTCTACCATAGTGTACTTATATCTCTTTTTCGTTTTACCCGAACGTCTCGCAGCAAAGTGGGAGATTAAGCCATGAAGGAAAAAAGCACAAAAATATCCAAAAAAAGAGAAAAAAATGCGATGTAGAGAAAATAAGTACGAAATGACAACCACGTAATTATGGATAGTTAGGAAGGTCTGTTTTAAAAAAGAAATACATTTACTTTGCAATGAAGCTGTCTCTGTATCTCCTTATCACTATTTCATTTTTAATTCTGTACTCTGTGTGTGAGTGCGCGCGCGTGCGCTGGAGTGAAGAAGAGAAGAGAAAGAGAGAGACATCTGTTTTCAGCTCCATTCCCGTCCTGTTCCTCCGCTATTTTCCTTCCCCGCGTTTCAGCAGCTCCCAGTTTTGCTCATTCCCATCTGTTAAGCATGCCAGTGCAAGTTTACATGTTGGCGCTGTAATCATCAGACGAAACTCTATTTCCTCTCATTCCATCTGTCAGGTCGCCAAGTACACAGCCAGGCCCAGCCCCTCCAGCTGCGGGACCCTGCAGGAGGATATCTCACGCACAGATTTTAATGAGAAATTTATAAGACCACTCATGGTTTACATTTTTCAAGGCTAAGAGGTTTTATGCGAATATATTTGTTTTTCGTTCATCAGAAAACAAGGTCGCTCGTCCTCGGTGTTCACAACAAAGAAACCGCGGTCTTGTGGTCAGTGCCGCCAGAAAAAAAATCTCAAGGAAACACACGAGAATCTCTTTATTGCGGAAGTAGTAAAAGAACCCCTTACCTCACTTCCGGTCGTTGTCGGTGTCAACGTCAGCGCTGGGCTGTGAACACAGAGTGAAACTAATTGTTGTGTATTAATTTAGGGAATTGTGAACATAAGATTTTTAAAAAAAATTATAGTATGACACAGGACCTGTGCTTATATTCTTACATTTTTAAGAGATGAAAGAATGTACCTCCAGCTTGAGACATGATGATCAGACTGGGGATTGGTGGTCACAGATGTAGTCATGGATTCCAATGGAACAAAAATATTTGGTCCTATCTGTTTATTTTTGTGCTTTGTTTATACAAGTCATTGTCACTAAAGATATCAGGTGTCAAAAGTCTTCTTTCTCTCTGTCTGTCTCTCTCTCACACACACAGACACCTGAATGCACACAGGAATCCACGCATGCCACCACACACCTACACCTACACCAACACCAACACCAACACCCACACATGTTAGTGCTCGTGCACGCCGGCTCCTTCATCCATGGCTACACACACATCGAGTGGCTGAACGTTGACTTCAAGAGGCGGGAGGCGGTTTACAAACAGACAGACCTGTAAACGATTGCCGTGTAAACACAGCAAAGTGCCACTGCCTGATTCTCTGGCGATAATAAGTTTATGGGAGCTGGTCGCGGCAGACGCGCGGCAAATGTGCGCAGGTCCCGGTCTCCGGGGGGAGACGACTCACGCCGACAGGCAACATCCAGTCTGTAAGTCAGTGTGTCCCTACCTTCATCACCGTGTGAAACAGGTAACACCAGCTGTCTTTTATCGTTACCTGGATACCGAGAGAGTCAGACATCAGTTTGTTACTCAGTGTTTATGTAATACTTTCACTCCAACCTCTTTTCCGGTTCCATTCATTCCAACCGTCTTATTCAACCGATTTCTCAAGTTGAGACGAGCAAGCTGGTTGATTAAAGTTTGTAAAGTTTTTGAAATTTCTCAGGAGTTATACATGTCTTAAACCAAGGATGTAATAAAAATTAAATTGAAATCAAAAGAAAATTAAAAAAGGATATAACCGGCGTCAGCTGCAGGAAGGAAGAGGTAAGGAAAGAGAGAGGGAGGAGAAAGAAATGCGGTGACTGGTTGAAGCTGCAATGTTCCTAGTTTAGAATATACACAGTTTAGAGTAGCCGACATTTTGGGAGGGTGTCGACAAGCGCGACACCTGGCGACCTGCATGTAGAGAACAGCGATTGCGAGCGGTAGTTGATCTTTATGACGAGCTTCTTAAACATTCGAGGGTATTTAAGGATAACGGATGATATTTTCCGAGAAACAAACGTCAGAGAAGATCTGACAAGAAGGGTCTGCTCCTATTAACCTCCAGTCGCCGGGACTAGGGATGTAAACCATGTAAAACGAAATGTACTTCTGTGGATATGTTGCCACAAAAATAGATTCTTGTCGTCTGCTACATTTTACATGCAGTCGGCGCATAAATCGACAGACAAGATTTCCCACAAGCAGAAAGAGAGAGAGAAAAAGAGAAAGAGAGAAAAAGAGAAAAAGATATAGAAAGAGGGAGAGAGAGAGAAAGAGTGAGAAAGAGAGATAACGGGAGGAAAAGAGGAGATAAATGGAGAGAGAGAGAGAGCGAGGGGACAATATGGGAGGAGAGACAAAACAAGAGAACAAATAAAAAAAAATAATAAAAACAAAGGAGGGACGATAAGAGAGATAAGGGAGAGAGAGAGAGAAGGAAGGGGCAGTAATAAGAGGTAGTGAACAATGAAGCAAAGGGAGGAGAGCGAGGAGTGAGAAAAAGGAAGGAGAGAGTGACATGTGAGAGAGAGTGCAGCGAAGAGAGGAAGCAAAGACAATATAAACACACACACACATATAAAAAAATCAGTGGGGCATGCTGGGAGCAAGGACAATAAAATATACACAAAGAGAAATCCACTGGAGCATGATGGGAGACAGAGAGAACCATACAGACTAATAGACTGCGGTATTGACGACTGATGGACAGATGGATATAGCGATGAACAGACACCCAAACACAGGACGGTTACAGATCGAGCGGAGGAGCAAAAAAAAAAAAAAAAAAAAAAAAAAAAAAAAAA